>CP136069.1:163420271-163587293 GCA_032622095.1 Siphonodentalium dalli
GTATAACGGTCTGCTGTTGATTACATGTGTTAATTGTGTTGGTGAATGGGGGCTACTAAACGTGCCACTGTTTAGGACAGTAACTGCATTTCCAAAACAAGAGCCATAACTGTGGTAAACATTAATGGACGAAAGCCTTAATATGTGGATATCCTTTCCGCCAACCTGTGCTATCACCATGCCAAAGGACAACGAAATCCAATAATAAAGACATCCACAGCATGATGTTCGTTATGGACGCGTTCGCGCGTTTTATACTATTTATAAGAAACACTATGTCATAAGGGCCATAACTCTGAAGAAAACAAGTGCGGACAAAACCTGCACTATGTGAAGATCATGTTTGTTACGGACGGATGGACGGTAGGACGGACGGTAGGACGGATGGACGAAAGTCTCCATTATATACCCCCGAATCCTTCGGAAGATCAGGGGCATAATAAAGTCAATAACAGCTAATTTAACGCGCAACATTTGTAAAATCGAAGTGACTTTTGTTCATATGAATATGTTACAAATCAGATGATCTATGCTACTGCCCTAAATATGCCATTTTGTACGATTCAAATTGTTGTTGGTTAACAGTATCCGACAGTGATATAAAACAACTTACTAATATTTGTATTCAGGCAGCAATGTTGAAAAGGATTATCCATAAATTGCCCCATTCAGTTGAACAATATCACACACCGACCGCAGTTTTCTGAATAATATTCTTAAATTGAGTACAATCATGTCAAAACCTTCAGTGGTAACGTTTTGAGCTCAAATACCGGAACATTTGTAAAATATCTCACTCCCATGTACCACTTAGAGGCAGTGCTCATGATTCGGTTTGAGTAATTTTAGCATGGCACAATACCATGTTATTATAAGCTAAGTCATATTACATTGCTTAGAGACATATCATGTTAACTCAGTGCATATTACGAACGAAAACAGAAACCAAATTGAATGCCATCCTATCCCAAATATATGTGACTACCGACCGTGATAACCCCGATAATAAGACAGAAGACGTATGGGGGAACAAAGAGAATGTTCTAGAGTAATGGTTAAGTGACAGAGGTGACATTTAGGTGAGATATGACACATATTCACAATTTCTATTCATTTTGGCCACCATATTGGCAGCCACTTTTGGACTTTGTTGGCCATATTTTTGAATGCTATGACTTCATTGTTACTTTAATTAAATATCTTGATGTCATATATATTTTGTCTGTAATATCCACATATTAATTAACAGAATAAACTGAATTTATTTAAATTGAATTGAATATGTCATTGTCAAACGTGAGCTTATTGTCTATGTGGTATGAGGTCTTTCTCGCTGTTTGATGACAAAATCTTCGTATGTTCTGGATGGTCGGTCGTGAAATATTTGTAGTTGGGATTGTTGGCACCAAAGTGAATGGAGTTGATTTTCTTAGAATTAAAATGAAGCTGCCACTTTAATGACAAGCTCCAGACTGGATCTATCTCTGATTGCATGTGCTAGAAAAATACGAGCCCAGTTGTTTAGATTTCGTGGACAGATATACAAACACAAATAAATTGTATGTGCCACGCCCCTCTTACTAAAACTGAAATGAAGTCATTGGGACTCTAAATGAATAAGTTTTCGAATTATGAAGTAAGTAATTATCATATTAGCATATATTTATCCATTAACATAGCGGTGTTTTACAGGATTTTCTTCGAATTTCCTTTAATTCAGTCAGCCATTATTTTGGCCTATATCACAAAATGTGAATTTACATACGTCATGTCTCCCTGTTGAGCGTCGTGTGCCGTTGGTTTGCTCCAACTGTATTGTGCTGTCACCTCATTCGGTCCTGCGTCAAGGGCTGCAGAGGATGGACACGACGTGAAATATGGCGCCGTGTTGGGCGGAGGAGGAGGAGGGCTACCTGAATGAAATCGAAATATTCCGTGCAATCCCATATATAAAAAAGCACCACGGAACTACCATGGTACTACTTGGGATATATTGTGATATCGATTTGGTTGATGCTGTTTTGGACCGGCTCCCGTCCCGTCACTTTTCTATAACATACTTTTATTGAATAGACGCATTGCATTTACACGTGGAGCCTACGCATTCACGTGAACCACTGAATGCGATTAATTATCTGACATCTCTGTCTTCGAAATGATATATCATTTACCGCGATAGAGAAAGGTAAAGTGCTAGTACGACCGTTTAATATATTGTTTGCATACATTTTCTGATAACGCGTCGAAATTTTATGGAAAACAAGGCTTTGATTGCTTATACATGTAAATTTCGTTTCTTTGACATTCAACGGACCTCTCATATACGGCATGTTTATATTATTATGTTTGGTGGGAAAGGCTGCCCCCTATGTTCATGTACGCAAAGCGCCCATTTGACCTAATCAGAAGACATACAAGCAAGATAACTCCCGCCCACGAGTATAGGCGTAAAGTATGTTATAGAATAGTAACGGAATGGGACTCGGTCCAAAAACAGCAACCGAATTACCCCGAGCTGGGGTGGATCGAGAAGACTTGGTCTGCTATAGACATGTATGTTGCAGTTGATACTACTGCGGTAATACCAATGTGTAGTGGCTTTTGTCGAAGTAGCACCATTGTTGCATTGTATTGTACTACATGTATGGTATTCTACCATGCTACAGTTATCAGATAACATGGACTGAGGTCGTGCTACCTTCTTTGATATGCAATTAAAAATTGTCTGGAAATCTAAAAACATCCCTTATACAAAAACTACCATACTACCATATGGTAAAGCATGGTATTACTTCACATCATTAATGAGTTATTAGCTGTCACATAAGGATTAAATGTCATGTGGACTGTTTTTTATGAAGATGTAACCGTGAGGTAAGTGGTCATAACTTGTGTAAAACCCGGTTTTATATACAAGTTATGACCACTTACCTCACGGTTACATCTCCATAAAAACAGTCCACATGACAGTTAATCCTTATATTTATATACATTTAGCAAAAAAGCCACTTTTTTAAATGTATTTAAATCGAAAAGTGTATCGTGACAAAACCAGCCCAAAATATCCCATAGCACCCTTGGCAAAAGTTAACACGAACAATTTCTCTTTATATTGAAACCAGATGATTTATTAAGTCAATCCTGCGCGAGTCCAAATGCGCCCAAAACATTACGCGTTCGTCTTTCCCAAACCTATGACGCGTCGATGTAATTATGAGGCTGCAGTTATGAGCTGTTGCCCGTTCACCGATAAATAATTGCAACTAGCCACGTGGGCGCCGACCAATCAGAATGCTGGATTTAGTGATAATCACACTTAGTATGTAAATATATAACATTAAAACTAAGTAATGTAGAACTCAGTTATTCACAAAATCCATATCTGACTGGAACTAAACCATACAAAAAAAGCACCATGTACTACCACCAGTAGTACCAAGGTGATTTACCATGGTACTAACACGGGTGATAACTCTATTTCATAATAGCACATTACGCAGCTGGTGTGTTTTCTGTCGTACTCAAAAGTTAACAGAATGGGACAAGAATATTGTTATAACTAAGTCGGCTGGCTAAGTCAAGAATAGCTTAATACCTTAGGTAATCACATGTCTCATTATTGACCTCCAATATGTTACCTCAAATTTTAAGACGTCTTAAAGCGTACCCTGGTACTACCATGGTAAATTACCAAGTAAAGTACCCTGGCACTACATGGTAACGTATCCTGGTACTAACATGGTAAAGTCCCTACCATACTAACATACATGGCTATGATCCAAGCTCCCGTTAGCTTGATGTGTGGTCATTGGTATCCGTTACTTATCTATAACATATATCACTGTGTACATACGACACCGGAAGAAGTTCACACGAGTGTTTTTATGCTACAGAAGGTGCATATATCAGGATTTTTCTCGCATACTTTGAGACGAACCATCTCATGTGTATGTCAGATATACTGTAGTTAACAAAGGCTTTGACACAAATCGCAAGGTTTATTTGTCAATTGACAATTTGGGCGATAATTCGCAAGAAAAGTAATCACCTAATTCTGTTTAAAACTGAGCAAAAATAGAATAGCGCAAACATCTAACAAAACTTGGTCTAATATACAGATGGTTGTTTTATCTGCGTTATATATAACGCATCTGGTATCAATAAGACATTTTTTTCTGAAAACACATCAGCTGCGTAATTGCTATATGAAATAGAGTTATCGCGCATGCCCTTGTAACATCACATCGGTAAAGGCCCTGAAAACATGGCACAGCGGGATCTACTCCAGAAAAATATGGTAAAGTCAGGTAACAAAAAAAAGATATACTCCAATAAAAGCCATGTAAAACCAATGCAAAAAGGACATACCCCTGTAAATTCCAAGTAAAGGCATCCCACTTACATTATTCTCTGGTAATCCTGGTGTATTACCATTACATACAACAAATTAACCAACATGGGAGCCTATGTACCAGAATGTTTGAGATTGATTGGACTCAACCTTGCAAAGATGTTTCCATTTTGGACATAAATATACAGAAAAATTTAAACACAACCCTACCCACCGAAATGATTGTCCCTGCATGGTTGAAATACGTCTTGACTGATCAGTGTGTAAGTGTGGACATAATCAAGCCTGAAATGTTTCCATGACAACATACCAGAGTTTAGTCTAGAAATAAGACATAGATTCATACTATCATTCCCCTCGTATTACTTGTATATTAGTGTATGGCATTACCTCACCTCATTCGAAATCACATGATGTGTTATTAGCTGCCACATAACATTAATGCTATAGGGAATGCAGAACTTAGTTATTCACAAAATACATCTCTGACTGAAACCAACCGATATAAAAAGCATCATGGTCGTAGCGCCATGTTTTGAAGTAACTGACTACTTTTGAAGTGAAGCGTTTTTAAAGAGCGTTTTTCTTGTCTCGAATAAATATATATTGACTAAATAACTGAGAAATGAAAAAAATACAAAACATTTAAGAGCGTTGTTTTAAAGAGCGTTGTTTTTTTCAGAAGAAATTATTTTATTGAGGTGGTACCAGAGTATATATCATGAACGTGTGAAGTTTTGGAATACCTATCGGCCATCTCAATGTTGTATTTGCAGATCCAAAAATGATGTTGAAACGTATATTAAACATATAAAAATGACCACCATTATAGATGTACAGTGTTTTAAATTTAGTGATTGTTCCTAGAATTTTTAATCAACGTTTTGATTAAATCCGAAACAGATATCCTGATTTGTCATTGTTGAGTACTCGTTGCTCAACATTGAACAAAAACTGCTCAACAAATTATCACTCAACGTGTTGATTATACAGTTTAGTCAACACGGTTTGTAGTGTAGTGATAATCGGAGACTATAACATCGTGGACTTTTAAACTCGACTTACAATGTCTTCGTTTTCCCCACCACCACCCGCTAGTCCAGCACGATCTCCGACGTCTTCGTCGCTCCCATGCCAATCTGTTCTCTCTTTTTCGTTCCTCGACGGGGCGTTCTTCATCTGGAAAGGAGCACTGTTAATCAAGTTCATTTTATACATCAGGCGGGGTTCTTATGTGAGACCAGGGATGTGGCTAGAGGGTCTCCGCTGGGGGGGGTGTCCATCTTGAGAATTTCAAACTGCACTGCACCCCCCCCCCTTAAGTCGGAATAATCATACCAACACAACTTTTTTCATAATTCCATTTGCACCACCCCCCCCCCCCATTGAGTCGGAATCACACCAACACAACTTCTTGCATCATTTGCACCCCTGAGTCGGAATCGCACCCCAACACAACTTTTGCATAATTCCATTTGCACCCCCCCCCCCCTTCTACCTCATGCTCAGGCCTAATTTCCTATATATTCATAAGCCATGCTTCTGTTTTCCCAGTATGAGAACATTAAGATATTTTAACCTGAAAATTGCCCCAAAAAACCACTAGTGATCTAATTCCAGACAAATGCACACAGCTACCGACAACAGACCAGGAAACACCGGGCCGACCATGGTTGTTTGGCCCGGTGTGAGAAAATTTTGAAAACTATATACAATAAAATCGCAAATCCTAGCATCTAGACTGGCCTCAACTGAAGCTTTCCTAGTGTTGGAAATTTCAAACCTCATGTTCCCCCTCAGGTTGGAAAATTCTTCAACTGATGACCATTTATGTTTACAAGTTTGACCAAATGTAGTAAAGTATTGTTTTGCTAAACTAATTAGCAGTTTTATATTGGCCATGTGGATGGGGCAATGACACACCGGGCCGACCATGGTTCGGCCCGGTGTGCGAAAATTTTGAAATCTGAACAAGAAAATCGCAAAATCCTAACATCTAGACTAGCCTCAAGCCTTCCTACTGTTGGAAATTTCAAACCCTACACCCCCACTTAGGTTGGAAAATTTCCAACTGATGACAATTCCAATGACAATGTTGACCAATTGTATGACAATATTGTTTTCTTAAATTAACTAGAAGTTTTTGACTGGCCACGGGGGAGGGACCAGGACACAAGCTTTCCAAGTGTTGGAAATTTTCAACCTGTCACCCCCCTAAGGTTGGAAAATTTCCAACTGATGTCCATTTCTGTCAAAAAAATTGACAAAAAATAGGAACATACGCAAATATTGGTCGAAAAACAATAAATTCCCCCCAATAAATTGTTTTATAATCAAACTACAAGAACATTTTAAACCTATTGATGGTGTGAAATTTCGTTGTGGCAGGTATGAAATTTCCAACTATTGAAAATATAGCTCTCTGCTGGGGGTGAGACACCCCCCCCCCCCACCCCCCCCCCCTCTAGCCACATCCCTGTGTGAGACGAAATATACCCCACGCAGTTTAATTATGTGCACGTGTGTGAAGGATGTGCCACCGTTCCTGCTTGGGACGCTCTAACGTTATCCGTGTAGTGTATAACACACGGATAAGAACTTGGGATCTCAAAGAGACACGCATTATTTTTCCCATCAAATATATGTGAATAAAGAGTTGCATATGCCGTCTCACCAATTAGCCATCGTATGTAACTTGTGATGGTGTCAACCTTACTATGACAATATATCCTATCCGTAATCGTAATATTGATGTTTGCGAAAGGTCTCTAATGTAACTTAATGCATGCATTTCCATGACAATAACAGAACTTGCGCGATCGAAAGACAAGGCGATAAGAGAAACCATTGTTACACAGTGTTCGCAACATTTCAGGAAGCTTCAGTCATGGAAGGGTTAAATATATATGATGAATATTATGATAAGTCATATGCAGTATCGCGGAAACACATGCATGCAGCACAATTAAACATGCAGCACAATTAAACATACACCACAATTAACCATGCACCACAATTAAACATACACCACAATTGACCACCCACCACAATTAACGATGCACCAAAATTAACGATGCACCATTATTAACCATGCACCACAATTAAGATATACCAAAATTAACGATGCACCAAAATTAACGATGCACCATAATTAACCATGCGCCACACTTAACCATGCAGCATAATTAACCACCACAATTAGCGATGCACCACAATTAACGATGCACCACAAATAACGATGCACCACAATTAACGATGAACCACAATTAACCATGCACCACAATTAACCAATGTACCACAATTAGCCATGCACCACAATTAGCCATGCAGCACAACACATTCTGGACAACAAAAGTGTGGCAAATATACACACAATGTGTATCAGCGATAATTGTCAATATAAACACATGTGTATCAGTGATAATCGTCAAATATAAACACATGTGTATCGGCGATAATCGTCAAATAACAAGCAAGATGGCTGCTGGTGGCCATGTTTTTAACGATTTTCAAAATAGGAGGCTTCCATCTAGTTATCCCGAAGATCCATACGAATTGTGGTGATGATCGGCTGAGAGATGTGACCTAAGGGTGTGCCAAAGGATTTAGTCATGCAAAGAGTAAAATCCAAGATGGCTCCTGGCGGCCTTGTTTTTTTTAACGAATTTAACGAATTTCGGTCAAAATAGGAGGCTCCCATCTAGAGGTCACACTGAAGATCCATATGAAGTTTGGTGACAATCGGATGTGAGATGTGGGATGCAGGGTGTGCCGATGGATTCAAATTTTTGAAATCCAAGATTGCTGCTGGCGGCCATGTTTTTTAACGAATTTCGGTCAAAATAGGAGGCTCCCATCTAGAGGTCATCCTGAAGATCCATATGAAATTTGTTTTCAAATTGTGATTGTGTATTAGCCACATGAACATACTGGCCCAGTTCCAATTTGGATTTGGTCCTCCCATTTTTGCCGGAGTTATGGTCCTTGTCGAATTATAATTTGCCGACTAGTTTGGTTTTCGGGTGATAACTTTAGTTTTAGTAATCTGATTGTTTCAAATTGTGTATATGTATTATGTATTAGCCACATAGAAAATACAGGCCCAGTTCCAATTTGGATTAGGTCCACCCATTTTTGCCGGAGTTATGGTCCTTGTCGACTTAGAATTTGCCGATAAGTTTGGTTTCCGGGTGATAACTTTTGTTTTAGTAATCTGATTATTTTCAAATATTGTATGTGGATTAGCCACATGTAAATACAGGCCCAGTTCCAATTTGGATTTGGTCCGCCCTTTTTTGCCGGAGTTATGGTCCTTGTCGACTTAGAATTTGCCGATTAGTTTGGTGTCCGTGTGATAACTTTAGTTTTAGTTATCTGATTGTTTTATTATCTGGTACATGGATTACTCATAGGAAAATACAAGTACAGTTCAAATTTCGGTTCCGTCCACCTATTTTTGGTCCTTGTTGGCTTATAATTTGACGAGAATTGTGGTTTCCGGGTGATATAGCTTTAGTTATAGTTATCAGATTGTTTTCAAATTTTGAATATCGATTACACGTGATAATACAGGTCAAGTTTGATGTTAGGTTCTTTGGCAGTTAAGGTCTTTGTCGACTTATAATTTGAATCTGGGTCCAGTTCGAATATGGACTACGTCCAATGAATTTGGGTGACGACTTATAATTTTAGAAAACATCTGATGAATTTTGTGTCCGTCATTGCGTGGAATAGTTAACATGTAGAGAGTTGGAAGCAAAATTTGATTAAATGGTTGTTCCAGTAATCTTTTTTTTTTCATTTCTAAAAAAGCAACCGGTCAAATAAAGCCACATTAGTGGGGGGCATGTTGCCTGGCGACCTTTCTATATGAATATAGTTACCACATTGCTCTCGGTTCTGGGCGTGGAACTGGACAGGTGTGCATGGTTATGTGTTGTTTGTTAATTCACACTGTACGCAGTGGACATTGAACACATGATTTGTAACTACATCGTTTGTCAAACTTCGATTGTCTGATATATCACAAGGGCCGAACAATGAATAATTGACTTTAAAGCTACTCAATCCGATCAGACGCTCCTATATTATTACTATTTCTTTGGCTTCGGGGGTAAAAAAATATTTGATTCCAGTCGAGGAACACACCCACCCATCAAAGCTCAGAGTGATCAGATATCGAAGATGGATAATTCTAAAATCAAGTGGTAATAATAACCACTTGATTTTAGAGTTATCCATCTTCAACCGCTATAGACCGCCTGTTTGACCACGTGTTTCTGGACCACATATTATTGACATCTCGAGAAATAACAAACTTCAAAAATCGACATCTGATCACTCTAAGCTTTGATGGGTGGGTTCCTCGACTCGAATCAAATATTGTGTACCCCCAAAACCAGAGAAATAGTAATTTAGGATCGTCTAATCGGATTGAGTACCTTTAACTGTCGGACACGTAAACTACATTTTAAATTAACTACAAGTTTACATCGGGTGTTGCTTCAGTCGGAGGTCAGGATAATTTTCCAGGTCACAAGGTTGAAATGATTTTTTATTATTTTTGAGACCCACCACTCGGGAAAGCAAGCTTGTTCCTGTCCGATCTCGGATGCACACACCCCTCCAATGCAAGTTTTCCCCCCAAGGGCAATTGGGTATCCACCCACAAAGTTAGATGAAAACCAGTAAAACTAGCAGGGTGTGAAATGTATTAAATATCCATGCACATGGAATACTAATAACGTAAGGTTAGTGAGCAGTACTAGAAATCTCAGATTTTCACAACACTTGCCAATTAAACTTGTCAAAAAAGGTTCAGCATCCTATAACCAAATGCAGGTTACCCACATCATCAGTATATATGCGACAAAGATGCTATGCATGGTGCTCAAGACAATGTGTCAAACATGTTTTATTTAGGGTTAATTGGACAATTTAACCATTAAAACTCGATATCGTGGTCAGAATTCGTGGGAAGATTGTCGGGTAGATTGAAGATTCAAATATGAGCCAGTATGAGCCAAGGTCTTATTGAGTAATTTATATTTGGCGGCGAAAGATGGGGTCGAAGTGATATCTGTACAATACAGTAATGCCCTATAAGTAATCGACTCCATAACCACAGCAGAATTATGTGTAACTTTTTCAGTATTTAGTCGGAAATATGGCTTTCCGATTAATGGCAACAATCCATATTTCCGACTAAATCCTGAAAAGTTACCCATAATTCTGCTGTGGTTATGAGGTCGATTATTTAGAGCATTACTGTATATGTTTCGTTAACTTCTTATTGTATATGTTTAAGTGGCGATATAATTTGTTTTTCTTAGTTAATAATAAAGGCGTGGCCTGACTCAGTTATCATTGTCATGGAACCTCATCGGCAAACTGTGGTTTTGGCCCCGTAAAACAATTGGCCCCGTGTGAGCGACAGGCGTACTGCACGAACGGAGTAACTCAACCTGTAAACACGGGGCTAAATCCATGTATAGTGTCACCTCATCCTTCCAGACAGTAAACCATAGTTTATAACATACTGACTGGCTCTGGACCTCCGATCAGTCACCACATTGCTACACAATACACACATATAATACCAATGTACAGCCATTGGCTGTCAGCAAATGAATGTACCTGGAATGCACCGGGTTTTAACGCCGGATTTTGCAACAATAACACCAGGTAACACGCTAAAAATTATATTTGGGTTATATTTGGTGTTTAGGCAGCTTTATATATGCATAGTTTGTTCCAATATAATAAAGTACCAATATTAATATGATTGAAGTTGATTGGGATATAATTGTTTCACGCCATTTATGTTATGATTATGATTCTGGGATCACCTTGAGATGGGAGCTATCGAATGTGAACGATTATCTATGAAAAACATGGCCGCCGGCAGCCATCTTGGATTTTACTCTTTGCATCACTATATACTATAGCACACACTGCAGAGCATAACCCTATCCGATCATCAGCAAACGTCGTATGGATCATATGGGTGAATTCTAGATGGGTGCTTACCAAATATTTCGAATTATGTTAGAAACATGGTGCCAGCGGCCATCTTGGATTTTACTCTATGTATAACTAAATCCTTTAGCACACCTTACAGGTAGCATTTCTCATCCAATCGTCACCAAACTGTACATGGATCTTCGGGGTTACCTGTATTTTTTATTTACTTCAGTTATGGCCCTCAGTTCAGTGATATGGTTCTTTAGTTCGCCCATTTTTTGCGATTCTCGGCCGAACGTATTCACTCTTATGGGCATAAAAGCTCGACCAGATCCATCGTTGATGCGCAACTTTTGTTTGTTTTTTTATGTATAGTACCCGGGTTATTTTATTAATATAAACAAAATTATATAATTAAGCACCTGTCTAATAATATTGTTTAAATTAATATAACATTTAGTGGTTTGGAATTGACATGTCTTAGAACATACACGATGTACATTGCCTATTTGCGTATTACTAACTATTGATTCTGAATCTGTACAATAAATTTGTATATATAGATGACTATTAAAGACGTCTATCTCATCCTATAACAAGTTTTATTACACGCTTGTTCCTAGAAGTACAGTGTTATTGCTCGTGTTCCATATTTACAAATCCGTATGGAACGTAAGTTCCATACGCATCTCGTTAACGTAAAATGACGTCCATGACGTTCGCCTCAACCATGAAACTGCATGGAACTATTTAAATAAATAAATCATCACACATAACAAACACGCCTAAATAAACCTTCTAATCCCAGCTAATCCTGTATTGTTAATGCACGGATTCTAGGACGCGAAGCGTGTAATGAACACAGAACGACATAGTGCAGCGGCCAAATCGAAAAAGAGCTCTAGTTTTCGAGATACCCCTACCCACGGTAGAACAAGTTAAAACTAACTTTATTTAAAGGAGAAATATATACTCTTTACGAAAATGATAGTGAAAAATAACGGAATTGGTGGTGGCTATTCTCAAATTGACGATGAACGATACCCACCAGTGACTTTTCCCAGAAATTAACAATTTTGGTAAAGTGAGCCCTGCGGCTATGTCCTAAGTTATTTGCCCACATTGTTGGTGTTAAAATGACTACAGCAAACCATATTTGTACCTGATATGCAAGAAGTGTTGGTTAATTTGGATTTTCGTACCATTTGGAGCCGAAACATTTATTTTTTATTGAAAAATCACTCTTTTTCAAAAAAATTATATTTTTCGAACATTATCATTCAAACGTATATTGCAATAATATTGAAATATTTAGGTCATATTGTGTAGTAGTTATCTAGCAAGCATATGAAGGAAGAAGTTAACAACAATTTTGAACGGTTTGCGAGATATTGGATTTTAGCTACCCCTCCCCCAAACACGTTGTTTTGATAATGTCATTACAAACATTTTTGAATTGATCTGAATGGGACCCAATATGAATATTGTACTGAAAGTGTTGTCCAGAGATGCCGTTTAATCGATTACAGATGTGTTCAGGCTTTCCTACCACCAGTTACAACAACAACAATTATTTTATTGATAACAGTAAATTTTGCATGCATTAACATCGATGTTAAGTACTAAAACCTTTGTTATAAACAACGTGACCAACTATATAACATATGGCTCAGTAGTTATCTGGACAACACAAGTAGAAAGAATTTTACAGAAATTGAAAAATAACGGAATAGGTGGTGGCTATTGTCAAATCGACGATGAGCGATACCCTCCAGTGACTTTTTTCAGAAATTAACGATTTTGGTAAAGCGAGCCCTGTGGCTGTGTCCTAGCCTATTTGCCCATATTGTTGGGGTTAAAATTACTACAACATACCATACTTCTACCTGATATGAAAAAAAGTGTTGGTTAATTTAGATTTTCCTGCCATTTGGAGCCAAAATATTATTTTTTGCTGAAAAATCACACTTTTTCACAAAAATATTATTTTTCGAACAGTATCATTCAAATGGATATTGTTATAATGCCCAAATATGTAATTTTTATGGTGATGCAGTTATCTGCCAAGCATGTGCAGAAAGAAGTTAACAGAAATTTAGAACAATTTGCGAAATAATGGATTTTAGCTACACCTCCCCCAAACACGTTTTTGGTCGAAAAATTACATATTTTTGTTCAGAACATTACCAAATTTCCCAATTGATCATACTGGGACCCAACATAATTCTTTTGCTGAAAATTGAGCCCGGGGACATTGCTTAAGTGATTAAAGACGTTTTCAGGCTTCCAGACCCCAAATTACAACAACAACGCATTTTATTTGCTATTACATACAATAAGTGTCGCATATCAATCAACCAATCAATAGTTTATTCTCAAAAAACCAATAATGGTATACAGAGATTACAATAATTGGACAGCTGGAGAACCCAGCATGTCTGACGTATAGATGCACAAGTACTCCATTCGCGTTTAAGATTGAAATGCAGTAGTTTGAACTATGGCCAATTGAGTAATCACATTAAAACGTCCCCCCCCCCCCCCTCTGTCATTGTGGCAAATAGAAAAAGCATATCATTACTTTTTGGAATACAGTGGTCCTAAGACTGAACTTCTATGCGCCATACTGAATGTAATTTTATCAGAAATACTCTGTTTATGTACAGCAACTCAGTCAGCGCGAAAATATTAAAATAGTTGACGGGGTTCAGACATTTATCTCGAAAACAAAGCGATTTCCAAAATGCTGTCATTTGTTAAAACTTCGTGAAAAGCATTGAAACCCTGCTGAGCGCAAAATTTAGCACCTCCAGATCGTCTGCAATCTCACGGCGACGGGCGTATCAATGACGAAAACAACATTATCTGTGTAGCATTGCGTCCAATCAGCTCCAACGAAACTATGTGTATATCATTGTATCCAATCAGTTACAACTGGATTAATTTTCCCCATACAATCTCCCTCCCAGATAAATTGTTTACCTCCGGATAGAACTACCACATACTTATATATCGCATAGTTTCGGCCACAATATATGTTGATATTGAATTCATAATTCCTTCAGTACATGATGTGTTCAAGACCTCAAATGGGGTATGGGTACATACAACAGTGAACATTTGCCAGCCGCTTGTTGTGGAGTGCCACATGATGCAGACTTTCGGGAACCAACACATGTATATTCTGATAAAAACTAACCTTTGGTCAAGCCCTCAATTAATATTGGGGTCATATCATTTCACCATGTGGTGTCTTCCAAGACTTCAAATAAAGTATGGGTCCTCAAAATTTTGCCTTTCTTATTTTCCAGTCACTTTTCATTAAGTGCTCATTCTTTGAGAACCCAAATCCATCTATTTACATTGTTTACGTCCTTGTACAATTAACTCGCCATTGTCCATACACGCAGTCAATGATGATATCGTTCCAATCCGTGGTGTGTTCTAGTCTTCAAATTGGGAAGGGGGTAATACAAACATTGAAAAATCGCATTATTTATTTTTCAGTCGCTTTTTGTAAAGTGTCCCTGACTGTCGGGTATTAACCCATATATAACAATTGTGTATTTCTTTATAGAATAGCCATTTGTCCATATCGTCGTTTGACCATGAGGGCACATCCATTCAGTTCGTGGTAGGTTCAATGGTTTACATGGAGTAGGGGTCCCTTAAAATTCGCCTTCATCGTTTGCCATCTGCTTTGTGTAAGGTGCCACGGTGTTCTCAGAACGGCGGGCTCGCGAGACCATTGCCATTCGGCCACAATCTCGGGTAATATGGATAGCTTATGCCTTGAGCTAGTGTTGTGTTCAAGAGTTCAGATAGGGATGGAGTCCCCTGAGAGTAAAATTTAGCCCTTTCATTTGCTGACCATTTGTTGTAAAGTGCCATAGGCTATCGGGAACCATCTCATCCATAACAGATTCGTATTGCCAGATAATAATCCCATTTGTCCACAACTTCAGTTAACATTGAGAGCATATCATTTTGTTAAGACTTCAAGTTGGATAGTGGGGTCCTCAAGACATAGAAAATTCGCCTTCTTGTTTGCCAGCCGCTTTTTGTAAAGTGTTCCAGATTTCGAGGGAACTAAATCGCCCATATATCAATTCTTAATTCCATGACAGCAATACCTTTCGATCACACACTCAGCTAAGTTTGAGAGAATATAACTTCAGTTCATGCTCTGATCAAGATATTAAATGGGTTAATGGGGTCCCCCCCAAAACAGTGAGTATTCGCCTTTCTCTTTCATCAACAACTTTTTGTAAAGTGACCCAGACATTCAAGACCCTGGTATACTATACTCTTTATATAGCGTCAATTTCTCTACACACGCAGTTAATAATGGGAGCACATCCTTTCGGTTCATTGTGTGTCCCAAGGCTGCAAATGGGGTAGTGTGGCCTAACACAACCACTCATACAAATTGTAAATAATACATGAGAGCATATAGATTCGGTTCAGTGTGTGCTAAAGAGGTTAGAAGGGTTATGGGTACCCAAAACAGTGAGATTTCGCCTTCGCTTTGCTAGCCACTTTTTGTAAAGTGCCACAAACATTGGGAAGCCAGCCAACCCACCCATCGTGCAATGAAGAGGTACATTTCCTGAATTACATACCATTTGTCCACACCCCAGTTAATATTGAGAACATGTCCATCCATTAGTGTGTTTAAGACTTTAAATGGGGTAGGATGCTCAAAGAAAATATTCAGCTTTGTTTTTTACCAGCCGCCTTTTGTAAAGTACCCTGGGATTTTGGGAACCAAACTACCCATATAACATGTATATTGCCTGATAGCACTGCCTTTCGTTCACAACTTCACACTGTGATTTAATAATAAAAGCATGAATATTCGGCGCATGGTGTGTTCAAGAAATTAAATGGGCATATAAAGGGGTCCCACAAAACAAAACATATTCGCCTTCGGAGTTTGCCATCCGATTTTCGTAAAGTGCTAAAGGCTTTCGGGATCCAACCAATCATCCATCAACACCATGTATGCGCCCCGATATTACTATTTTTGCCCACATCCTCAGTTAACATTTACAGCAATCATTCCAGTTCGTGAGTTGTTCAACTTTAACACTTCAATTGTGTAGGGGGGGGCTAAAATAGCAAATTCGTCTTTCTTATTTATCAGCCACTTTGTGTAAAGCGACATATGCACAACCCATCCATACAAATTTATATATTCTCTGATAGGACTACATTCCCGTCACACCCTCGGTTAATATAGAGAATTAGAGATCATATAGCTTAATTTCGTATTGCGTTGAAGTCTTTAAATTGAGTGTTCTTGAAAAATATAGCAAATTCGCCCTTCATATTTGCCAAGCAAAGTGCCACACTGTTTCGGGAACAAACCCATCCATAAATATTGTATATTTCCTTATGTAATTGTCCTTTATAATTACATAATTAGCATACGATACTTCAAGGGCGAGAGGGGAAACTATCTCACTGTGACATGCGCACTGTCTTACACTCTTCATTACATGATTCTTAATACTGAGATCATATTTTGTTCAGTTCGTGGTGTGTTCATGATGTCTAATAGGGCGGGGAAGCAATAATGATTTTGTTCTGTATGATTATGTTAGTCTATATTATGTGTCGTTTAGAACAAATACTTCAGTTGCTCAAAGTCGATATGTGTTAATATAAAATTACATGTCATAATAAAATATTGTGTTGTTGTTGTAACTGGGGGTTAATTGGAAACCTGAGGTCATCTAAAACCAGGCTCGGGGTGTCTACGGATCAGGTTTTCATCACACGAATAATGATTAGATGCTCATTAGAATAATTTAGAAAGGTCTGTCTTGTTATCATAAATATGTAGTTTTTCTACCAAATCGCGTCCGGGGGAGCGGTACCTAATTCCAATATCTTGAAAACCGTTGACAATTTCTGTCAAATTATTTCTACTTGTGATGTCCAGATAACTACTGAGCCATATGAATTATATAGTTGGTCACGTATTGTTTATAACAAAGGTTTTAGTACTTAACATCGATGTTAATGCATGCAAAATTAACTGTTATCAATAAAATAATTGTTGTTGTTGTAACTGGGGGGTCTGAAAGCCTGAACACATCTGTAATCGATTAAACGGCATCTCTGGACAACATTTTCAGTACAAGATTCATATTGGGTCCCATTCAGATCAATTCTAAAATGTTTGTAATGTCATTATCAAAAATATGTATTTTTTTCGACCAAAAACGTGTTTGGGGGAGGGGTAGCTAAATCCAATATCTCGCAAACCGTTCAAAATTTTTGTTAACTTCTTTCTTCATATGCTTGACAGATAACTACTACACCATATGGACTAAATATTTCAATATTATTGCAATATCCGTTTGAATGATAATGTTCGAAAACTATAATTTTTTTGAAAAAGAGCGATTTTTCAACAAAAAATAAATGTTTCGGCTCCAAATGGCACGAAAATCCAAATTAACCAACACTTCTTGCATATCAGGTACAGATATTATTTTAACGCCTACAATGTGGGGTAATAACTTAGGACATAGCCGCAGGGCTCACTTTACCAAAATCGTTAATTTCTGGGAAAAGTCACTGGTGGGTATCGTTCATCGTCGATTTGAGAATAGCCACCACCAATTCCGTTATTTTTCACTATCATTTTCGTCTACAGTATATATTTCTCCTTCAAAAAAAGTTGGTGTTAACTTGTTCTACCGTGGGTCGGGGTACCCGACCACTTTTGGCGTTTGGCCGCTGTACTAACACGATTCTCGTGCTGTCGCGGAAGGATAAAACTCGAGGAGCAAGCGCCTGTCGTTCTATCCTTCCACGACAGCACTCGTGCCGTATCGACAAACCCATTCACACATAGTGTAGTTCTGTGTATTTATATAGTTTCACGGGTATAGCATAATAAATATTAATCAAAGACACCTCGCATTCGTCCGGAGCGTAGCGTGTGGGATAAGTGCAATCTAAAATTCATTAAAAAAAATAGTAACGAAAAATTAATCAATTATAGTTGATTATCGCATTATATAAGAAAATATCGATATAAAATCAATGGTGCCTTCGATTTCCATCGATTATTTTATACACCGGAAGCTATATAAAACTTGCTGCATTTAGGAAGAGAGAGACCATCTTTAAAAAGAAATGTAACATAGCGTTTTGGTAAATTATTGGGTTAAAATATTCGCTATAAAATCTAAAACATAAGTATTTATTTCAAAGGTACTCAATCCGATCAGATCTCCTAAATTACTATTTCTTTGGCTTCGGGGGTAAAAACATATTTGATTCGAGTCGAGGAACCCACCCATCAAAGCTCAGAGTGATCAGATATCAATTTTAGAAATCTATTATTATTCGCCTCCGATACTTTTTAATGGGCCAGTAAAAAGTTGAAGTTTGTTATTTCTCGAGATGTGTACTAATAATTAGCACAGAAACACGTGGTCAAACGGACAAATTGCAGATGAAGATGGATAACTCTGAAATCAAGTGGTAATAATAACCACTTGATTTTAGAGTTATCCATCTTCATCCGCAATATTAACCGAGACCATCCTTTTGACCACGTGTTTCTGGGCCACAAACAATTGAAATAACAAACTTCAAAATCGATATCTGATCACTCTGAGCGTTGATGGGTAGGTTCCTCAACTCGAATCAAATATTGTTTACCTCCGAATCCAAATAAATAGTAATTTAGGAGAGTCTGTTCGAGTTAAGTACCTTTATACGATGTCTATTCATTTTGGAATTAACATATTAATTGCTCGTATAACACCTATTGATTTTCAATCGATATATGTAACACGAACATTGATTTCGAAACTACATCTATATTAATTTGGAATTGACGTATACTGATTGTTATTTGGCGTATTTTGTTACCAAAATGGCAGCCAATATATTCGTTCAAGTATCAGTTTAGGGTTGGATTACCTTTATCACAACTATGTCTGGGTCCTTCCCATAAAAGGTTCTCTGTGCACCTTTTCCAAGCTTTGCCGGATTGTGTTTGTTTACAAGACACAAAACATACTGTGCCCACTGCCACTGTGTGGAGATCAGTTGTCTCCAGTGGTGCTGTTGTATCGTCGAAACAATCCAACACATTCAAAGCATCCCCAAACGCCGAAAGATCGCATGTCGCTTCAACCTGTGGAGACATCGGTGTTTGTGTAGAAAGGGGTTACATTAGAGTTTTATTTTTTGCAAGTATGGTTCCGTGCGTTCTAAGACAGCGTGGCGCCACTTATGTAGTTTTTGGCAGGGTTGATTTTCTGCCTTTTAGACAAATATATTGACGTCCACAGAGGTAACTTGTATACTAAAATATAGCTATAACTGACAGTGTTTTCTCTTGGTATTAAATAGTTGGGCATAACTGCAGGGGGTGGTCTGCTGATTTTTTTCAGACACGAGGCGGGGGTGGTGGGTTGATGTGTCGGGCCGGAAAAAAATGAGTAATGCAATTTGTGTTTCCTGCACTGAAATTGACTCGTACTTGGGCTCTGTTAGGGTACGTTCATACGCTGGCAAGTTTGCACGATGTGTTTTTGCAGACATTTCGTCATAGAAAACCACATGGTGACAGACTATGAACCGAAAGACACGAGAAGTAAAATTTATGTACTTGCACTTGTAACGGTGCTACTGGAATTCAAATACCTGTATGATTTATTCTTACGAGATAATTGCATGATATTTACAGGCAAATTCCGGTAGCATCGCTACAGGTGGAACTACATAGATTTTATTTCGCACGTAGTTAGCTGTGGTACAGATGCACTTTATATGTTTTGTTCCGTTCATATTCTGGCACCATATCGTTTTCTACGACAATTTACCTGCAAACCATACCGTGCAAACTTGCCAGTGTATGAGCGTACCCTTAACCTCATATAGACTCCTATCTACAGACATGTTTCATTTATAAATTTCTTGATTTGGAAAATATTAAGTGAAAATGCACTTGGATGCCTTAACTGTGAAATCAACTTCTACAACTTATATCCTATGCACATAAATCGTCAGGAATATGTTACTGACACATTGGAGATGTGCAACATATTTTTAGTGAATATGCACTTAGTATAATATTGGACTTGGTGTAATCAACTCCTCTCCGTTTTGGTCAGCGTCCTTTTATTGAATTGAGGCCAAAACAAAAATTATACTTGTGTTTCTGGTGACATGCAAGAAAAAAATAGTGGTGGGGGTGGCTTTCCATTTAATTTAATTTTTTCATTTTATTTTCAATTTTGCTCAAAATAAATAGGAATACCCCAGACTGCTTCTGCTTGTTTTTAATGTACTATTATAAAATAATAAACTAAGTACATAATATTATAATATAGTGTAATTTATTGTTTTATTGTATAAAACATGAAAAAATAAGTTTTATTTGGCTGTGACCTAACTGAAGTGTGGTATAATTTCCGATTTAACAGTACACGCGATGTGTCCGTTTTGCATGGAAATGAATTGGTTTACACAGAAAATTAAATTGGATGCGTACTAATTTGCAAAATCAATCAAATGAAAGTGGTCGGGGTGCCGGAATAGGAGCCGGAATATGTTGTTTTAACTGGGTTTTAACCTGAAACTAGTTGCCATTTTTTCACATGTCCGATCACAATTTCAGATTCATTTCAGCATGTCCACTCTAATCACCGGAAACGCAAGTCTTTTTTATTTTGGCCTAATGACAAGGTCAATGATTATTGTAATTTGTTGGGAATAATAATTTGCATTCATATTTTGTAAATGATGCACACAGTTGACAAATTCAAAATACATGAGAAAATGGCAATAAGTACCCAGTCAGGGCAGTGATGACAGGTCTGGGGTTATGTTGTTTTAACTGGGTTTAAACCTGAAATTAGTTGCCATTTTGTCACATGTCCGATCACAATTTCAGATTCATGCCTGAAGTTAAGTTCACAATTCAGCATGTCCACTCTAAACTGGCTCCTATAGAGATGAGTTAGACCCTTCTCCCATTTTTAAGCCAAAAAAATACACCAGAGTGCACCATTTAAATGATGAATTTTCAAAAAATGTCCACTCTGGAAGGGGGGACACCTCCCTTCCAAACCATCCCCCTACTCGGTGTTACGCACCTCGGAGCCGCCCAAGGGCGGCTATAATTTTACGAGTGCAAATTGCACCCGTCTTCATTATTACAGGTGCATTTTATAGCTATCGTGGTATTTCGTACATGTGAAGGACTCAAGGAGAAATTACATTTAATAAATTATACAGATAGAAATGTCGATAAATGAGACGCTCACAAACGTTTTTTTTTGGGGGAAAAAATAGTCCTTGACAGACAGCAAAACCACGCCCCTTGACACGGCTCGTGTGAGTGGAAATTGCATGTGGATTTTGTCGTGAACACAATAAGCATAATATCACGCGGTACAGCCATGTTTGAAACTAAACGTCGATGTATACGCAAGTATGATAAACTATGTGTTTTGTTATGTACATAACATAGTATATATGATGATATGACGTCTGATGTTAATATAGTTAAAATTACACATTTGTACTTCAAAGTTCATTATTTACGGTCGATTTCGTGTTATGAAATGAGTCATTTTCGAATCGCGTGATACGCGATTCGAAAACCGTCTATTTGACAATTGTTTTAACGTTATTATCACTATATTTGGCGTATTAAAAACGCGCTATTTGACGAAGTATGACAACGCGAAATGACTACTTTTTAAAACGCGAATTTGAAAACGCTAATATAGAAACGGTATTTAAACTAAATAATAAGTTTGACGCATCTGTCATATCATAATATATATACGTAACATATACTGTCGACGCAATTACATGTATCTATATTTTGGGCACGTATGCATTTTAGGATATTTTTTACTCAATGGCATTGATGTTTCCAGAAGAACAGTAACTCTATTAGTGGAGTCTCGAATGCTTCTATGTGATAGATACACCTTGGTATGCAAATTAGCAGGAGATAAGCATAAGTGCTATGCATATGTTTGTTGTCGTGGGCGGGTGCAAGAAAGGAAATATTTCTCTGATACCTCGTTGTGCATAAATTGGGAGACGTGACCATTCTTGATTACAAGTGTTGACGTGTGTTATAGATAGATATGATATAAAGCATGGTATAAAGTGTATATTCGGAGAAATAGAAGGTCGAGGAAAAACAAAGGAGCTGGGTTTTAAATAAATTATTAGTAGACTATATATATATCTATATATATACTAGAAGGTGACCCGACTTCGTCCGGGCTTTGACCTTGAATTGTCTATTTTGAAGGCCAAGGTTAAGTGGGGTCACGATTTGACCCGTCCAAAACACAGTGCCCGAACAAAAGTACCCGACAAATGTACCCGTCGAAATCCATCCGGTTTTACCCGATTTGACCTTGAATTGACCATTTTGAAGGTCAAGGTCAGGTGGGGTCAAACACCAACACCCCAAAAATGGTGGAAATCGGCCCAGGGGATACCGAGATACCCTATGCATCAAATTTCGTCCGTAAAAATCCGCCAGTTTAACCCGATTTGATTTCCACTCAAGTATATAAACGCGCCTCATACACACACGCTCATTAATTATCAAGTTTCAACGTAAAGATAAATTACCATCGGTGCCCGAGATATCGCCAAGACGTCTGAAACAGTCAAATGCATCGGCCGGTTAAGCGTTAACGTGATCTAACGTTATGACCTCTAACGACGTCATAGAAGTTATGCATTGTTTTTATCCTGATGGAAGATAGTACCACTTCTTCTTGATAATTGAGGCAGATAACTAAAACGGATACATACGCATTATATATCGTTGGAAAGAGGAAACACGAAAGATTCTCACAGTGTCATTATTATGACTGGCATTTTATTATTCGCGCTGTTTCGAATCGATTTGTAAGCACCGAACTCAAATGAAAGTCCCGTAACACAGCGTAAAAACAGATTTGACCTCGGCACGTGAAAAGTTGACCTCGGATCTGAAAATCAATAGGCCTATGTTACTCCTGACCCGAAAATACCCCCACATACCAAGTTTCATCGAAATCGGGTCGGCCGTTTTCGAGTTCATCGATTACACACACACAAACAGATCTTCCAAAATATATAATAGATATATATATATATATATATATATATATACTAGAAGGTGACCCGACTTCGTCCGGGCTATTCAAAAACCAAATTTCAAGTCGATTGCTCCACCCGTTTCCGAGATCTGGTCTGCGCATGCGCGAAGCCGGCGTCGCACGGGCTCGGCGACCCGATAAAATTCGTATCCGGGGCAAGATACATTCACATAGGAAATTTCAAGTCGATAGCTCCACCCGTTACGGAGATTTATAGCCCAATGGCATTTGCGGATACCTCGGCCGGTGATGAGTTAACGCGACATCGGCCGGTTAAGAGTTAACGCGATCACGTCACGATATGTTGATGGCGTAATATATTTACGCAATTATTTTCGATGAGCGAAGCATGGTCCTGCGTTCTTCCCGATAATTAAGGTAGAAACTTTAAACGTACACAGGCGTGTGATACATCATTGGAAAGATGAAGCGCCACAGATTCTAACCGTGCAAATTATATGACTGGCAATTTATTATTCGCGCTATATCGAATCGATTTGTGAGCACCGAACTGAAATATATTAGCGCAAAACGGCGTAAAAACAGATTTGACCTCGGCACGTGAAAAGTTGACCTCGGATCTGAAAATCAATAGGCCTATGTTAACCCCCGGCCGAAAATACCCCCACGTACCAAGTTTCATCGAAATCGGGTCGGTCGTTTTTGAGTTCATCGATTACACACACACACACAGACAGATACACACACACACACAGATCTTTCAAAATATATAATAGATATATATATATATATATATACAGGCACCCGATCGTATATAGGAGTACACGCGGTATAGGATTATCTACCTGGTCGCCAGCGTGGACGCACGACGAGCAGAGCGGGAACACCAGCCCAACAAGCACAATTACCATATCCATATCGCAATCTGAAAAACAAACACATATATATGTCACAAGATTATAGACATATAGCTGATGTGCCCGACTTCTGGCTAATTAGGGACTTCTGTGTGATCGCCTCCGTCTGGGCAGAATATATAGCGTCTAAATACTATTGTTCGATCGGTCCAGAAACATGCCTATATGAGCGTATATGAGCGAGGTCGAGGACACGGTCGCACGTGAAATTGGAACCGCCCATATTGATAAAAGTAGGCCTACATACCAAATTTGAGTCGAATCTGTCGAGGTCCGGAAACATGCCTATATGAGCGTATATGTGCACATATGCGAGGTCAAGATCAAGGTCAAGGACACGATCGCACGTGAAATTGTACCCGCCCATATATTGTTCCCAAATTTGAGTCAGACCGATCGAGCAGTTTTCTAGTTTATAACACACATATACAGACAGACAGACAGAAGTTTCAAAATACATAATATATATTGATTATATAATTGTGAGATGTTCACATCATGATCCGTCTATGATATCACAGGATGCCAATAATCGCTTTTCGCATCACAATAAACTGCACGAACATAATTATTACCCATATAATGTGATCAAATTTGTGTTGCTTAAAGGTGATATGCAAGGGCTGATAGTGAATTTAACTGATCGCCGGTTGGATCAACATTCATATCTCTCAATATCCTGCTGATATGCGGCGTCAAACTTTCGGTGTTTTGAGATATGTTTTGAAAGAAAATGTCATGACATTAATATATCATATAATTATAGTGCGTGACATCAAGTTTTAGGGTGAACGCGTTCTGGGTTGATTGAATATCCCAACACAACATTGTGTAAAATGAGAAGTCGAGTGATAGACATAATTATACACCGGTACATTATATTCACAATTGCAAAGTGTTTCTTCTAATCTAAACCGAATGACAGGAATAATTTTGACAAAAGTTTATATTAGAGTTTATGGCCAGTCTCAAAATCCCTTAGGAATCCGACAATAGCTGTACCAGTTAACGCATTGTTCTTGTCTTAGACTGTTAAAAATATCCGTAATTTTACGTAACAATATGCAGGCAAATACTATGAAAATACGAAATGTCCGTAAAAACTTCAAATGACCCAATGGCACATTGATTTTTTTTTCTCTCAAAGTGTACCGCTTATAAAGCTGCTTTCACAAAATTCGTTTAACGCATGCTTTTTGTGGATGCGTTAAGCGGACATAAAACTCATTGGTTCAAACAGTAGAGTCAACACTAGGCAATTCACATAACTGCGTGAAAAAACGTCCGCTAATTTTTGCGGATGACTTTACAAAAAACTCAGTAAATTCGTGCGTGAACGCGTAGCATATATATGACGCCCAAATTTAAAGGTACTCAATCCGATTAACGCTCCTAAATTACTATTTCATTGGCTTTGGGGGTAAAAAATATATGATTCGAGTCGAGGAACCCACCCTTCAAAGCTCAGAGTGATCAGATATCGATTTTTGAAATGTTTAAATTTTTGGAGATGTGGGTCACTTCCACGTCTCAAACGGACAAATTACGGACAAATTGCGGGTGTAAGATGGATAACTCTAAAATCAAGTGATTATTATTGTTGTTAATAATAACCTCTTATTTTAGTGTTAGCCATCTTACGCCCGCAATTTTTCCGTAATTAGTCCATTTGATACGTGGAAGTGGGCCACATCTCCAAAAATTAACACAGTTCAAAAATCGATATCTGATCACTCTGAGCTTTGAAGGGTGGGTTCCTCGACTAGAATCGAATATTTTTTACCCCCGAAGCCAAATAAATAGTAAGTTAGGGGTGCTTAATCGGATTGAGTACCTTTAAGGGACGAGATCAAAACTCCCATATAAAAAAAAGCACCATGGTAGACTTAGGGCCCGACGAAGCTTCGAGATTCGATTCAATTTCGAATCTTACTACCCGATTCGATTCGATTCGAAAGCGGTCGTGTGATTCGGGATATTTCGAATCGTTGTATATAAGTCCTATATCGCCCTCATTTTCCCCAAATAGTTAACAATAATCCGCGACCGCCGTGTCCAACGTGCAGGGTTAGTTGCCAAATAGATCGTTCTTTCTCCCCCACTAATCCAGCGCGCATATGTGAAGTCATGTGAGATAGCTAAGTGGAATTTCCTACCTCGCATGAGCACGTGGTGTCTTTCTCACATGAGACACGTGACTTGTCACATTTGCATATTCACTTGACGAAAGCACACATCGAAGGTGTCATTTTTCAAATAAAATGTTAAATGTAATCGAACTGAAATATGTGTGATGAACATTTAATGAATGTACATGTAATAAGTTTCAGCTTGTTAATTGCATGTGTAACTGGGTATTCCACACACAACAACTTCATCTGGAAATAGATACATCTGATTTGACCCAATTATACGCGTTACCTATAACCAAACCACACGACTACTGTCGATATACGCATTGTATATTGTTCGGCGTTTCTGCAAAATGCATGTGTCCATCGTATCCATTGACATTAATTGTATTGTATTGCAAATGTACAACATAAAAGTAACTCGATAATTGAAATTTGTAGGTTGTCATAGCAACATAAATTTCTCATTAAATATTTCTTCACTCGAATTTAACGAGCGGACTTGAATCTTTGCCTTGAATCCGAATATCTAAATGTTCTGACGCCGGACTCAATTATCTATTATCTCTATACGCTGTATCAGTTAGTTTGTTTTCAAATATATGCCTTTGTTACATACAAAATTTGTATGTTATGAGTTATTAGTTTTTGTCACAAACATTTTGATAATGTTAGAATGGCGACATGAGAGATTTGGTGGCAGAAACATCAGCCTGTGTGCATGAGTGACTGGTGTGCATGGGATGGTAAAATCTCAACATCGGGACAATATTTTTGACCCAGACACTCGCCAAACATCGTGTTTGGCTCAAATATCTTTCCCCTCGGGTAACATTCCCCATCCTATAGATACACAGCCACCCATCGAGGATAATAATAATAATCTCATTTCAAATGAGTGGATAGGACAGTGGGCAACAGACACCCAGTAACAGTTTAATTAATTATAAACGTTCATGTTATTATTCTGAATACAAAAATTAGTTTCATTTAATCATTGTTGTTTTTATTCTTAAATGAAATTCAGATTCAGGAAACATAGAATTCACATCTTTATAATGATATAAACTATAGACTATAGACAGATGATTTACCAAGCTATACAATATGGTGGATCGCTTGCGATATTCCTACAATTAACACTTATTTCTGCAATCTGCATGTCTACAAATGGTTTCTTTTATGGATTTTTTGGCGATAAACACACAAAATGGACATGTATTTTATCAAATTTTAATATTGACATTGAATTATAATATTTACTTTCCGTCAATACAGACGCTTTTGAAGCATACTTAAAGGGGTACTGTACGCCAATTTCAATAAATTCCCGGTAACAATTGCGATCTAATATCAATATTATATTTTAAAATAACGTATTTGAGTCTACTGAAAACGTTCTGGTTAACAGGCTATCATAAAAGTCAAATTGAATTATTTAATATAAATGAATTTATGGCGAATTATGCCATTACGAGTTACCGTTCTTGAAATCTCACATGTTGGGTGTCTTTTATCGACGGCCGTTTACGACGAACATTATTGAGTTGCGAACAAAACATGTTACATGCAAAAGGAAGTCCCGCTATAACCAATTTGGAAAAAAAGAGAAGAAACAAGATTCATAAAGCGTCAAGAATTTTTATAGGGGGTGAGATTGTTCGATGGAAGAGATTGCAGGCATAAATTGAACGTCTGGTTCATCCTGCAACCTGCGTCTTCTCCGGTGAAGGTCAAAAACATGGTGCGTAGTTTGAAATTGTAATATTTTTATTTCCAAGATCAATATTTTCGTCGCTAAATTAGGTTTATACGAAACTCATATAACACGAACACAATCTAACTTGAACGTTATATGTCAATGGGAGTAAATACAAAAATTGCCTATCTCTGTGTACAGTACCCCTTTAAATACGGATATTATATCCGGAATCTGGGAATATATACCGCAAATATGCCGCGAGTGTTGGCAATAGATTCGATTCGAGATTCGATTCGATTTCGAATCATAACCTTGATTCGATTCGAGATTCGATTCGATGTTGAATTTTACTATACCATGGTAATATACCATGGTACTACCGTGGTACTACCTTGGTAGTGTCGTACTAACATGGTATTTAATCAAATACTTTAGGCATGTAATCGACCCACCCCTGCCTCCAACAGTTATTAAAACAAATTAAAAACGCTTGGATATTAGGTAAGTTCAGCCACACGTACGTATAACTTGTAACGCGTATTACTGTGGTTTTGGTATAAGAGATGCACGTTACGGGAATATACACCCGACTTGTTGGCGACGAACCTACACGTGAATAGCTCTCGACCAACGCATTGTGAAACATGTAAATAATATACGTTTGTTTTATTGATTCATCCACGCATCATTAACTTTCCGGAATTGCGCCAAGTATAAATTAATGCACAAATGTCTGCGGGAATCCCCCAAATCAGTAACATAACAGAATACGCTACCCGGAAGATATGTGCAATGCCCCGAGATAATGCTGAGTGCATATCTTTAAACGTTTTGAATACCACTGAAAAATAACCACGAACCATATTCGTAATAAGAAAGAAGAATATGACTGTTTGCCAATAAATGAAGTATAACGTAATATTACGGGTGATCGTAAATGGTAATTAATGTCTATTTTGTTTGGTGTGGCCCCTAATTTAAAGGTTCACATAATAATCGGAAGCTCAAAACTCATTGCGTATATAATTTACTAGAAGGGTTACCCGGCGTTGTCCAGGTTAAAGTGATGTGAAACCCTCTGCATACTGTGGCTATGTGGTGGGAATAGAGGGTACTCTTGTTCAAAGCGTTACCCATATTTTCATAAATTATATATCCAAATAGCATCACAAAACATGATTCTTACACACGAAATATAAGTAGTAGCTCACCTTGTCGGATCGGAGCGATTGTCATGTTGTTTATCGCGATTAATCCGTCCCACCAATAAAGAACTATTTATTTATTTACAACTGCGTATACTTCAGACGTTATAACATGAACATCATAAACAAATTAGTTCGCAAAAATAAAAGACGACAATTGGGTTTCATATAGAGATGTATCAATCAATCTAGTGGGTTTTACTAAGATTTTGAGGACACCTGGTTATCATATTTCCATGAAGATACAGATATTTTAAAGAAATATCCAGGTGCTCCTCTGTTCATGGTGCTATATACTAGCTAATCTTTCTCAGTTTTAAAGAAATGTTGCTATGCTACTATATCAGCTGCATGTGCCCGACTTAGAGCGAGATTTTGAGTTGTTTATGTTAGGCGATTAGTCTGTTCTAAAACATGAATATATCTTCTGTATATTGGGCAGATATAACCTTGTCAGATGTCAGTATTGGAGGATCCTGAAAAGTTATGTTCCACTGACTCCGTTTTCTTTTATCTCAGAAGAAATTATATTTGACGGCACACTGTGATCAATATTGTTGAACAGGCCTTCTATATATACATTTCCATATCTCTTGTAACTTTTGTATGGAAACTATATTGAATGGGCAGACTCAATTGTGTTATAATATTAACATGTAACTAATATTTTAACATGTACCATTCTCTTCCTCGTAAAATGTTACCACTTTTAGAATGCCTTGGTGCCATCTCGATTGTATCCCGTGAAGTTATATATAAAACATATACAGACAGACATATATTTGCATATATATTTAGGCATCAAATGTGACGTTTTAACACGCCCGATTTGATTCCTCGTATCATTTGAGAAGAACGTGTATAAATTTGATGTTAATTTGCACTAAACATAATTCTATCAGTTTGGTAATCCGCCCGTCCCTATTTAGGACTCAATTGGCACCACTTTTGACATAATTAAACCCCAAACTTACGACTCATTATAGAGATGAATATATATAAATTTTGTTAACATTGGCGAGTATACAAATTCGTATCAATTTAGGGCCCCCACATCTCTCACAGAAATGGCACAAATTTGGCGTATTTAAACCACACGATTAGATTCCTCGAATCACGGAGAAGAATATGTATCAGTCTGGTGGAAATCGGCACTAAACTTAATTTATTGTTTATCAATTATTGTGTCTCTCTCACCCTGTCTCGAATGGCACCACTTTTGACATCTTTAAACTACACAATTAGACTCCTGATACCATGGAGATGATTATTTATAAGTTTAGTGCTGATCGGCGACTAAACAATATTTTTTATCAAATTTAGTGCCCACCCCACACCATCTCTCACACAAACAGCACCAATATATTGTCTTTAAATCACATGATTTGATTTTTCATATCATGGATAAGAATGTTTATCAATTTGGTGAAAATTGGCGCTAAAATTATTGTGTGTGAATTCTGGTGCCCCTCTCATTTTCATTGCACCCTGACTCGAATGATGCCACTTTTAACAGTTTTAAGCCACACCATTAGTCTCATCATACCATGTGGAGGATTTTTTAAAAGTTTGGTAGCAATGGGTGACTAAAACAATTCTTAACAATGTTAGTGCCCCCCCCCATTCTCACATTCAAACGACACCAATTTGGCGTCTTTTAAATCACATAATTAGATTCCTTGTTTCATGGAGAAGAATGTGTATCAATTTGGTGGAAATCGGCGCTAAAATCATGTGTGGATCATTTGTAAAAGTTTTTGTATAAAATTGCGAGTATACAAATCCGTATACAATTTAGGGCCCCCATATCTCTCAACCAAAACGGCACTAATTTAGCGTATCTAAACCAAACGATTAGATTTCTCGTATCACGGAGAATATATATCAATCTGGTGGAAATTAGCGCTAAACATATTGTTCATCTTTTTTGTGTTCCTCTCACCCTCTATGCATCATGACTCGAGTGGCCCATGTGTGACAGTTTGCGAGATCCTTAAACCACCAACTTAGACTCTTCATATCATGGAGATGATTATTGATAAGTTTGGTACTAATCGGCTACTAAACCAGTGTTGATCACATTTAGTGCTCACTAACCCCCAACTGTCACCCAGACAGCACCAACATGGCGTCTTTAAATCACACGATCAGACTCCTCGTATTATGGATAAGAGTGCGTATCACTTTGGTGGAAATTGTCGCTAAACTGATTGCGTATCAATCTTGGTGCCCCTCTGCCTTTCCCTGACTCGAATGACGCCACTTTTGACGGATTTAAGCCACACCATACCATGGGGATGCTAAGTATAAATGTGGTGGCAACTAAACCCATTCAAATTGAGTGCCCCTTCCACAAAATTTCATCCAAATGACAGCAATTTGGAGTCTTTAAATCGCACAATTAGATTCCTTTTATCATGAAAAATAATATACATCAATTTGGTGGAAATCGGCGCTAAAATTAGTTTTATCAATATTGGTGGCCCTCTCCCCTTCCGTGCATCCCTGACGCGAATGACGCCACGTTTGACATATTTAAACAGCACCATTAGATTCCTCATATCATGGCAATGATTATATACAAGTTTCGTGGCAATCGGCGGCAAATATTTTGTCTGCCCCTCCCCTGTTCTGCCCCTGACAACGGCGTCACTTTAGAAAATTCAAAGCCGCACCTTTATCTTTCTCGCAAAACGTTACTTTACTTTAAACATATTTTATTCGTATATAAATATACAAAAGGGATCGGGGCACAAGTTATTTCAACTTAGGTAGTCCCTCTCCCGTTCAAAATTGACAATACATTGTTATAAGATGACAGAAAGGCGATAACAGAAACGTTTGTACATGGTGAGAAAACAATTTGAATTTGCATTATGTCGAATAACATCTTTCAGCGTATGCTTATGGATTACCAATTAGAACGAGCATGAATATGTGCATATCTATATCTATTGCGATATTTAAGGAAGATGTAAATATAGATTTCAAGGCTATGTATGTATCAAACATTTGACTGTAAGGTTAAGCTAAATTTGTATAGTAGTGAATTTGACGATTCGCCAGATGACGCCCTTGACAGTTACGCTGGAATAAATTATCGATGTGTATACAAATGGTGCATGGATGTGGCAATCCGAATGAGGGAGGGGTGTCTAGCAATGTTTGTATTTGGTGTATATTGAGCGATTTGTGGTTGACATTGGATTGTTGCTATATGTCAACGCAGCCAGACGTTCATGAATTGAAGCGTTTTGTCGCAGCGATATACTGTTGCACTATTTGGAAAAACCTTATATTCTCCGGAATTGAGATGTACGATATCCCGAAAAGAAACTGATCGATGTCGGTTATAATGAGGCGTTCGCGGTTTAACTTATCGTCAAGTTCCAACCGTTCATTTTGATATACAGGGCACATAAAAAAGAAATGGTATGCATCTTCCAAAGGGTTCCCACAACTGCAAGCAGGACTTTTGGCTATGTAGTTTTGATACATATCAGCACGAAGATCACTGCACCTGTTTCGAATTCGGGAATGTATCATATTATATCGTCTGAGACCTGAATAGAAGTGAGGGCTCACGGGATTTGGGGGTTTGTATACGAGTCGTAAATTGAATTTGAAGTCAGAGAAAGGGACAACGTCGGTCATTTCAGTTGGGATTTTGTTCCAATCAGCTATCGCCGAGGGCAAAAAGGACTTTTTGTAGTGCTCAGTGTGGCATCGGTAAGAATATAATTTTCCCGGGCGTCTGAAATTATAACTTGACACCTGGCTAGCTCTGGGTGGGAGGATGGTAGATAGGTAATTTGGCGATTCATGTTTTACTATTTTGTAAATCACTTCAAGCTTGTGGTATTGGCGCCGCGTTTCCAAAGAAAGCCAACCTACCTCCTGCAGGACAACAAAATTAGAAACCGAGCGTGTCAGTTGTGAGATAACTACCCATTATAATCTCACAACTTGATTCAAACTATACGAATGTCCCAATATATAAAACCCCAAACTCAGATATTCGTGTTCGGTTCTCGAAACCTCACACGTCTTAATCTCAGCGAAGATATACACACAATGAAGATGGCTCCCAAATATGGTCAAGGGAAATGCCCATAACGAAGGAACCAATCCCGATGTGTATTGCCAAACGCCTCATCTAATATGCGTCCCAAATAGTATATAAGAGACAACCACATCCCATCACCTCTTGCTTTCACTAGACTCATCTCCTCCCTAGATCATATCCAGGCATCATTCACACCAGGCATCACCCATTCGGGGACATCATTTCGCGGCGACTATTGATCATTATATTTGTACACACTGCATATCTTATTCACAACATAATAAAGACTTGTACCTACTATATCTATGTGTTCATTACCTCACATAGTATTAATGGTACCGTGAACAGTTCTACGTCTCACCACACAAATTGAAGTCTCGGCCACTAGACGATCACTACAGAGCAGAAACAATCTCAAACCGCTACTCAACCACGGGGATACAGCCTTACACTCCAGCCACGGATAGACAGCCTCACACACTAGACCACTGCACCGGTCAACCATAACTCAACCATTCGGACACACAGGAACCCTTCGGACACACAGGACCGCATACCAACCCTTCGGACACACAGGACCGCATACCAACCCTTCGGACACACAGGACCGCACACCAACCCTTCGGACACACAGGACCGCACACCAACCCTTCGGACACACAGGACCGCATACATACTCATCTGATATAGACGAATCAACCTTTTATTCTCATACAACCAGCTCACATCGTGTATCCAGCTAAAAACATTACTCACGCCTCTTGCAGACCAGATTCAGATCCACATAAACATTAACATCCGATTTGGACATCCTTCGGCTTCCAATAAACACGACAAGAACATTCTGTACATCATTCATCATCACAGACTTGTGCACATTATTCTTCTCGGAAATTGGTGAGTGACCATCTTTTCTTTCCCATTTGCTGTCAAATTGCACACCCCATATTTTTAGCATTCTTTTACTCCTTTTTTTTCACGTGGGTTATGGACACATCACCTGATTCTACTACACCTACACTACCTACCCATCCTACTACAATACATGCTTCAAACGATCAGCCCATACCACCCACCTCTTACAAACAACATTCAGTTCTTAATTTTAAAACTTACTGTAGATACGCTTTACCCCACCAAATAACTTTATCGCCACAACTCATTAAATATTGCAATCCCATTCGCATTGATATAACGCAAGATACAATCCGCTTATACGTGCGTTGTATGATTACAAATAACTACTCAGGACATACACTAGATTCTTGGAACGAGTGGCATACATTTCCGGCTCATTTTACGGATTATCCAAAACTTATTGTCAACTCTATAGTCGCGGCAATTCCCATAAAACATCCTAATAAATCACCTGAATCGTGTCAAATACACCTGAATCGCATAATACACCGCCACGGCACTTGGAAAAAAATACAACATATTTCGCACCCATACCATAGATCCCAAAACAGACACCGTTAATCCTTAATAACATAATGGAGTCACCACCTCCGCAGAGCAGCGATTATTTTCATCCAAGCCAAAATTATCAGCATCACCTTGAATTAAACAGGGAAATGGACCGATCAACCGCAAGATCCCCCCACACAGACATTACTAATGAAATGGGCAAAGATGCTCAAAACTTGCTATTGTCACGGCTTACCCATGAAATTAGCCATTTCACTAGTTCTATCCGCGACCAGACTGAAAGTTTAAAAACACAAACAACAATAACAGCACTGTTGGGGATGAATTCCATTATTGAACCCTTCGATGGCAAGCCTGACGATTTTCCCCAATGGGTCCATGCGGTGGAAAAATACTCCCGCGCGATTTCGGCACAAGATGAGACTATCATAAAAATTGCCGCTCAGACATGTAAATCTCAAGTTTCTGAATTTATTCAACGCTTCATAAATGAAAATAACACAGACGGAAAATTCACGTTTACCTGGACCGATCTGAAATCACAGTTACGCTCATTATTCAGTTCCATAACTGATTCTCCTCAAGCCCTTTCCTCATTACGAGCCATTAGGCAGAGACATACGGAAACAATTGCCATGTTTGCAGAACGCACGCGTTTACTGATGAAATTAACACAAGAGCAGTGCAAACACAATTAGTAGCATTTTTTTCCGACGGTATTCGCGACTCTAGTATCAAATTCAGGCTTCTCAAAGACGACCCCGTAACGCTTGATAGAGCTACTGATATTGCCCTACGCGAAATGAACCTTCGGCAACGCTATCGCTTACGTTACGGTGAACATCATAATGATTATAACCAATTCCCACAGTTACAATCCCCTCAACCAATGGATATCGACAATAACCACCGGCATATTCCAAGAGGGCCATCACAATCCACTTACACCCCCCGCCAATCCAAAGACAGACACCGAATCAATGATCACCCCCACAGGCGCCAACCTTCAAATTCTCACCACCCCTACTCTGAACCAAGGGTCTCCTATCCCAACCGCATCCAAACCATGGATGCAAGATATACTACAACAGCTCAACGACCCCTCTTCTGTACATACTGCAGATTAAACAATCATACCACAGACCAATGCAGACGTCGGGCTCAAAATAATAACCAATTTTTAAACAGATAAGGACTCATTGCTACACAAATTTGACCCCAAGTAGACGCAAGCCAATGAGTCCTATTACACATCAGATTAGCACCATAGGCGGCCACAATCATAGATATGCTAAAGCTCATCGAACATACGAATCTCAAAAGCATAGAGTCTATCATTCACAGCTGCAACCCATTAATCATTACCCCACGCTACCATCAAAGTGCCAAAACCAACGATATATTAATTACCGCACGCAGCGCCCACTTAATCTCCCTCGCCACAGGCAGGTAGCACATACCACCTTCTGCCATAACAGGTGTCCCTCTATGAAACCCAGATTTCATAATTCTTCCAATAAGTCTATCTCACCGCTTCTTGACTTAAACTTTCCTTCCCATTTTAAAACCCTGAATCGCCTTGAAAAGCCCAAGCACCAACACATTACTAATTCTTACTCATCATCCAAAAGAAAGTCAACATGCACCAATTCTCGCGAATCACATTCCAATACTGCAATTAACCCTATAATACCACCAGTCAAACCCATACAACACACTATACCAGTACTTAAATATCCAAGTGATATGACAGATGGTGCTCTAAACCAAACACCATGCTCAACTATCATTAAAATACACAAACAACGGATTAGATCACTATTAGACTCCGGGGCAACCACCAGTTGCTTGAAATACGACATTTATAGATCCATGCCAAATCGACCACCTTTAATTAAAGAACATGTGTTACTCACATCAGCCGATGGTACACCAATGAAAGTTTTTGGATCCACACATCTCACATTTAGAATCGGAAAACTCATTCTTACTCACAAATTTGTCATATGTGCAACCTTGTCCCGTCCCTGCATTTTAGGGCGCGATTTTATGAAACAACACAGTATTAGACTTTACTTTGATCTAGAAAAATTCAGAATACAGAATCAATTATACCCGATGATAAGGGACGGTCACATTGCATCACTCATCCGATCAACAAATAACGTTTCATTATCACCCCACTCATGCGCCATCATAACAGGGCCAAATGATATGTTTAACACACCTATAATCCGAATAGGCAAAGGTAACATGTCCATTTTCGAACAGGAACCAAATGTACATGTAACCGACACGATAGCAGATGCAAATAATCCAAATATTTGCGTCATGATAGAAAACCAATCGTCGTCACATATGTCCATTAGGAAAGGTCGTGTGATAGCACAAGCATTTGGCACTCAAGAGCAAATGATATGCACGGCATCCGATGAGCAAAACATTAACTCATCTCCGCCAAACAAACACAGTATAAACACCATAGGTGACCGGCAAGACATTAACCCTCCAGTCACCAAGACTCAACCTATATCTGTCGATGATATCGTGGCACCTCAACACCTTAAACAGCAAATATTGCAACTAGTATCACAATACCCTGATGTTTTTACAAATGACATAAACAAGATAGGATATTGTCCAAAAATTAAAATGAAAATCGACCTCAAACCAAATACTTTACCTATTTTTTGCAAAAAATATCCGACACCACTGAACAAACAACGAATTATGGCTGCTGAGATAACAAAATTATTAGATGCAGACATTATTAGACCCACTGCCCATTCATCGTGGGGATTTCCCAGTCTCCTCATCCGCAAATCCACACCCAACCCCGATGGTACTCCAAATTACCGATTGGTAATCGATCTGAGAAAACTCAATGATGTTTCCATTCCATTAAAATGGTCTATGCCTAGTTTTACAGAAATATCGTCCAAGTTACTCGGCTCAACTATTTTCAGTATCTTTGATTTATCAAATGCTTATCATGTTATTGGAGTTGAACCCGAACATGTGCCCATATTAACTATGAATACGTCCGAAGGACAATACAGTTATCAAAGAGCCCCGATGGGATATGTCTCGAGCTCAGGGTATTTTTTAAAACTCATGAACATGGCCCTACACGATTTACCATATGTAGAAGGATTTGTCGATGACCTGATCTGTCATAGCTCCGATCCTCAAACGCATATACAGCAGCTCGCAAAATTATTTGACAGACTCAGGGAATACGGCTTAATAGTTAAACTATCAAAATCTAAATTTTGCCAACCACAAGTCAAATTTTTAGGGCATATTATTTCCGACAAGGGCACATCCCCTGGCCCTGAAAAAATTTCAATTATCAAGTCTCTACCACCTCCGAAATCAGTTAAAGAAGTCCGCAGATTACTGGGAATTCTTAATTTTTACAGGTCATATTCTCCTACTTTCGCATCCACGGCATTGCCTTTAATCAAACTCACAGCCAAATATGCTAAATTTGTGTGGGATGCGCCGTGCCAAACAGCGTTCGACACGCTTAAAGAAAGCTTAGCAACCGCCCCCATCTTAGCTTACCCAAATCCCGACAAACTGTTCATTCTGACAGTAGATGCATCTATCCATGGTATCGGGGCGATACTATCACAATATGCTAATAGCCAAGATGATAAACACGTTGAACTACCAATCGCATTCGCCAGTAAAAAACTTAACAAATCACAAAGGAATTATTCTGTCACGGAAAAAGAAGCATTCGCTATATATACGTTTGCAAGGCAATTTAAATTTTACTTACAGGGATCCCAAGTAGAGATTAAAACAGATCACTTACCCCTCATCCACATGTTTAAAAAACAGGATCTAATAAACACAAAAATTCAAAAATGGTTTTTGGAAATATCAGCATTGAACCCAAAAATTACTTATATTAAAGGCACGAACAATGTTACGGCCGATTTTTGCAGTCGGATAAACCCCGACACACACCCGTGCATTATTTCTTGCACAGATAGCGACCCAAATCCACCCACTAATCCCCTTGTACAGGATGTTAATATACTTGACATGAAAGATATTCAGGAATTCTCAAAACGAAATAAACAACCAAAAAAGAACACGGATTCTGAATCATCAGTTGATCTTGACGACAGCCCGGCCCTTCCTCCTATAACTAATATAAGAGATGAACAATCAGCAGACCACACAATCACCGAGATTATCAAACAAATGCAATCAACAAATATACCCGAAAAATTAGCAAAAACCTTTATTCTCAAAGATGGTATCCTACACTATATATCAATATATAATGACATACCTAAATTACGAATATATATAACGGACAAAATAGCGCAGGAAGTTATATCCCAATATCACAGTCTCGGCCATAGAGCGGTACAATCGCTATACGCGACCATACGAAACAGATATTACACACCTCAGTTGTTTGCAAAAATTGTCACATACATAAACAATTGTCACACATGCCGACAACGAAATGCTTATAATCCAAAAATCCCGCTTCAACCAGTCACTGCCCCATCAAGGCCAGGACAGCTCATAGCCATCGATCTTATGGGACCATTTTCCCCCAAAACACAGTCAGGAAATAGATTTATCTTAACTATTATTGATCAATTTTCATTACATACTTTAGCATACGCATTACCTAACAAAATGGTGGATACAATTTTAGAAAGATTGAATTCAGAGTATTTCACTTTATTTGGATCAGTTGAAGGAATTTTAACGGATAATGGGTCCGAGTTTGCAAACTCTACCTTTACTGAATTTTGTAAATATTACCATATCAATCACCGCCTCAGTTCGTTCTACTCACCCCAAAGCAATGGGAAGTCAGAACGCTCGCATAGAAGTCTAGCATCAATCATTTCAACAATCACCCAAGCAAATGTAGAAAATTGGGACCTATATCTAAATTATGCATCACAAGCAATGAACTTCTATTGTTCCAGTGTACATACACATTCACCATTTTTTCTAACTTTTTTTAGAGAACCACAGATAAGCATAGACCGAATTTTAACACACAGAGAAAAGTATTTAGGAGAGGATTTTTTAGCCACCACGCTTCAAAATCAACACATTATTTTTAAAACTACAAAATCTCTTCTCGAAACAGCCTCTCGCAACCACAAACAGAACAAAGGTGGATCTATTCCAACCTTTAAAATAGGCCAATCCGTCTATTACAAAATCCACCAACCAAATCACAAATTTTCATTTAAATATGAGCCGTTTTGGCGTATCTTGAAACAGACAGGCCCCATATCTTACATATTAAGACATGACCTATCTGCTAAATTAACAAAATCACATGCTAAACACATCAAACCATCCCCCGTTGATTGGCCTACACCTCAAATTCCCAATCACTTAAAAAATAAACGACATAATCAATTTGCATTTCCACCAGACTCATGGCTTCGAAACATTTTTATAAAACAGACAGCCAATCACCCCCGGATTTTTCACCCAGCGACCAATCTAGGCCCCAAACACAGGAACCAAATGTCATAAAACACAAATTAATTACACAAAATTCTTATAGTACGACGCCAGACACAAAATCGGATCGCGCAGATAACAAACGCGGCCGGCATCGTAAATTATATACACCATACGCCAAACACACGCCTAAAGATTCATCGTTTTCTAATTCCTTCCAATATACATCACCCGACAGCCGTTCGACGAATTGGTCAAACGAAAGTACGGAAACATATGATTTATATCAGATGACAACTGATATCGAACATTCATAATTATGTATCAAAGTACTTCACAATCACTAATGATAGATAGTTTACATAACTTTTATTAGTATTATATAAAACAGGTTTTACAAAGGCATAACATAGATAGACACCCCAACGATAAACTTTACTCATACCAGTTGCATGATCATATAGTATATATATCAAACAGAGCATCGTCCCGTTTCCCAAATCTCTAATTCAATTATCGCTAACAGGTGTACATTGAGTCATGATGCCGAAGTAAATTTAACCGACATGTAATATATATCTTTCGCTAATGACTGACACTCGGCGTCTTTGAATAATTGTTTATTCACGAAACATGCCAATCTGTCGATCATTGTCTCTCGCACCAATCTCCGAAAGATGGCAAACTCCCGTTCATGACTCAGTTACATCTTCATTCCCTCCAATATACTTAACTCAATCATATATTCATTGACATAGCCCACCTACGCCACAATACACTATATATATTATATAGTAGTTGATACAATAATCACGGCATATTTCCCTCAATATTACTACCCCCGATACTGCCAAACAACGCTCTTTATCATAGAACGATTGGTACAGAAACCACGGCATATTATCCCTCAATATAGACAACACCCCCCCCCCACCTACGCCACAATACACTATATATATTATATAGTAGTTGATACAATAATCACGGCATATTTCCCTCAATATTACTACCCCCTCCTACCAAACAACGCTCTTTATCATAGAACGATTGGTACAGAAACCACGGCATATTATCCCTCAAGTAGACACCCCCACCCACCAACGCCACTATAATTATATTATATAGTAGGTGATACAATCATCACGGCATATTTCCCTCAATATCACCCCCCCCAATACTGCCAAATAACGTTCTTTATCACAGAACGATTGGTATAGAAACCACGACATTTCCACCACCATCACTGATTTCCCACCTCGCATCTCACATACATTTACCGACATTATTTGAACCCACGAAACCCAGAAGCAAACGTATAACACTCTTTACTATAGAGCGTATATTATATCAACCCTGGCATTTCTCCCATATTCCATACGTTCCCATAAACTCTCCGAAATAACTAAAACCAAATTTATTCGAACGAACAAACAAACGCTCTTCATTCTAAAACTTAGATAACCCAATCAATAACAGTATTGAACTCTGTAATAATTCTTGGCAGCGGTCTAATAATATATTTAACTCTTTATATTTCAACCAATCTTAGACTATAATTAAATAATCTTTGGCGATTTAGCACATTTACAGAAGTTACTCTTTGTATTTCAACCAATATTGCCACCTTTGGTGCATTACCACGGTTACAACAACAACGACAACTACAACAACAAAAAAACTAAAAAAAATACATTTCTTTTCACTGAATTTATCAGCAAGATGTTATTTCCACAGGCTAGCACGGTGAATAACCACAAAAACAATTCAATTCATGTTATTGTTGGCTAAACACCGTGCCAGCTTGCAGAATGCAAGCCAGCTCTTGATCCAGGGACGCTCCAAATTCATCAGGGGCAGCATTCACAGCGACATCTTCTTACAACACTCTCCGATGTTGACTCCAGATGTCCACTATTCGCTGCCTTTCATCTATGATCTCCAGCCGGAGATTTATCACCGTCTGGCATCTTTCTAACTCAGACACGGTACTAAAGTACCGTGCCCAATCTATACTGGTCCCTCCAGCAAGGCACACAGCAACTATAACATCATGAAATGCCAGTATGTGGTCCACATACTGCATTGTCACCTCATATTGACTAGTTTCTAACACGGCAACCTCAGCCTCCAAGAATCGCAAGTAATCAGACATAATGAAAATTAAGTCAGAAATAACACTTGTCGATATTCCCACACCTTATATACTCATCTCATATTGGCAGATAGCGTCCGTATCGAATCGAGACGCTGTGCCAAACCAAGTAAGCACTCTCGAAGATTCCCGAGGGACATGCTAGGCACTATCTATCTCAAATAGACCCACACGGTAATATATATTACAAACCCCTGTTCCCGCTAACATCGAACCAGCTATCAAGCGATATCTCTTCGATACACCTAAACATAATATCCAATGATAAATAAACACACTAAACATCATCTAATAATCAGATATAACTCAATGCTGGCTAGTCCAGTGTGCATCGGTGCACAATGCACACAGGGCTAAAACTTGCTTCCCTCAAACAACAAAAACAAAATAAATACAATAAAAATATGTTACACAAGTATCATATCAATAAATAGGAATATTTCAACATAAACCATAACATAAACAAACATTACCCAGCCAATTTATCTGCCTCATAAACATAAAACTATCCATAATTATTCATTAAACTCAAATAACCCAAATCAAGCGACCCACACAAACCAATAAGTATGACAAGAACACCGATAGGTTAACCTTCCACTTCCACAACACATACACCAGACCCCTCCCCCACACACCACGTATCTAGTGAGATGAAAATCACAATATATCTCTCAACACGACCATATCGTATATGTACCACCACCCCCCCCCCCCCAACTGCCCACAATACCCTAAATCACATATACATGTGCAGAGCTAAAATGAGCCTGAATAACATGTATGTGTAAGTCACAATATATCTCTCAACACGACCATATCGTATATGTACCACCACCCCCCCCCCAACTGCCCACAATACCCTAAATCACATATACATGTGCAGAGCTAAAATGAGCCTGAATAACATGTATGTGAAAATCACAATATATCTCCCAACATGACCATATCGTATATGTACCACCCCCCCCCCCCCAACTGCCCACAATACCCTAATTCACATATACATGTGCAGAGCTAAAATGAGCCCGAATAACATGTATGTGAAAATCACAATATATCTCCCAACATGACCCCCCCCCCCCCCCCCCCCCCCCCACCGCCAAGATAACCAGAGCCGCGTGACAATGCGCGATCAAATTTCATCATTACAATATAGATAGAACTACTATTCCATGCGTCAATTGCACTCCCCCTAATACTATACAATCAACAAATATTTCCGCCAATAATCATGTCAAATATAGCAATAAGAACCTATATATAGCAGTACACAATACGCATTTATTCATATGCCTTTTGATATCCATATTGACATGACTGTTGGTATACCTACACCCTATGACACATACATTTTATAAATAATACAGCAATACCACTCGTCGTTCACATTCAGATGTCCATGTGATGTTTTCAATGAAACCAATCTTCATTAGCACGATGTAGCCCACGTTAAATTATATAGGCACAAACAGCTATCAAAGATTGGGCCCATCTTTCTCCTTCACTCCTCCTGCCAAACCTCCTCAAATCTCGCTCATCAGCCGGCCCAACTCAACTCCGTCTTACCAGTCAGTCTGTTCTTCCGACCACAGATCCATCAACCTTCTCCTCTCTTCCCTAATCTGCTTCCTCAGATTTAAAATGAGGTAACACCTCTCATTTTCTTCTAGCCACAACGTACACAGATAGCGATCGCTCTTGGATGATACCCCCGTACGGGCGTGCTCATTCCCCCGCTCAAATTGATCGACTATCTGATCATTTACGTAGGTCAGATAGATCGAATCAACGATCACCCCCAAAATACCCTAAACCACATGCCTTCGCATTTCTCAACTTACACTGTAACTCACTCAAAAGTTGACTCATAACTGCAAATATCGAAAGATAGGCCCGCAATAATTCACAGCCGTAATGGCCAACGCATTTATACCGCTATACCACTAATTACCTTCGTCGACACGCCTAGCGCACGCAGCGCGGCTAATTGGTACACACACTCGCATCGCGTGACGTCATATTTCGTCGATTTCTGGGGGTACCAATTTTACACAGTAGTTTGAGAATGACATTACAACTTACACCGGCCGAAAAATCTCATCGATTAATCAAACCAGTTAACCCATAAAAGCCATGCCCACGCGAATCTATCTTTATAATCAGATACCGGCTAACCCGCTAATACACACCTATATTTTTACTTATAGGGGTGCAAGCGATATGAAGCCTACAGAAATCTTCGTTAAAGCGACCCTCTTCATACTTATCATCGGCTTTCAAACTAGTGACGCTATGTTAACTCGACAGAACATGTTATTTTTGCATCACCGGCAAATTGCTGTCTCAAATGAAAATTGGGATCTCAATTTTCTCATCGAACTCACACCATATTATACCTACATAGCAAGACTCGCTACCGACATAAGGATGGCCCAAAATAAACTCAATAGCATTTGTGCCACGTTTCATCAAAGCACATATCACCATAACAAACCTCCATTCAGGAACGAGACAAATAACATTAACTTTAATCTCATCAACATTTTGACAGATTTACAAACTGAATTAGCAGCGGCTCTCACGGAAACAAAACAAATCCAATATGAATATCATAATTATTATCAACTCCATAATACCAAAAGACTCAAACGAGCAATATTACCCGTAATAAGCGATATCGCCAAGTTTCTATTTGGCACCCGTTCGATGTCAGATATTACACATGTAGAAGATAACATACGAACCCTCTACCAAAACCAAAAAAAAATCCAACACGATACTCAAACCGCTTATTCTATCATGAATATAACACGCGTCATTTCAAACGAAAATCGCCAACGAGTCAACACATTATCAACAACAATATCCAATATTCAAGCCACACTTCGAAAAGAAACACATCGAACCCAAAAACATGTGCATACAATTGAAATATTCACAATCATCAACGCTAAGTTTCTAGTAATATTACATGAAATACAACAAGATGTTATCCAAGCAAAATTATATTTGCGACATCTTAAAGTTCAAATTGCCTCTCTAATTAACCACCGATTTACACCGGAGATCATAAGCCCAATACATTTAAAAAAGGCACTTGACAGTATAACGAAATTACTTCCAGCCCATTTGAAGTTACCATTCCCCATAGAATCGGCAATTGCAAAATATTACCAACATTTGAAGACACAAACCATACTCACAGACAGCAGACTAATCATTACCATAACAATTTATTTACGCGATATCAGAATGCAGTTTGACATATTCCGCGCTATACCATTTTTTTATCCATTAGACCCTCGAGACCCAAAACTCAGACACAACAATAAATATACAGTTGCCCGAATCGATATTACTCATAATTACCTGCTATTATCTCCCGACCGATCCAAATATACCACCATTGGTGACAATCACCCGTGTATTTTAAACAAATTACCATATTGTAAAATTCAAAAAATTTCAATCGCCGCATCACATAATCATAACTGCCTACTCAACATATTCACCAATGATACAAAAAATACCGCCACAAATTGCCCTATAGCCATATACCCTCAGTATAATTTACCATCCGCTATTAAGCTGGCGGCATGTACATGGCTTATAACAACCACGAAAGCTCATACATTTACAGTAAGCTGTCATCACAATCTCTTAAGAAAACGACCGTATAGAATCACAATTTTACCCCCCATCGCAACGATAACTTTACCACCAAGGTGCATAGCTACATCAGCCAGTATCAAACTAATTGCATTCACAACTTTGAACTCATCAAACATCACCATCAAGACACAAATAACCCAATTACAATCAACTATTGAATTACATAAATTGCCACAATGGAAGCCATTATTTTCCCAAATTCATAACTTGCCCCCTCAAGTATCGATTCCAAACAAGTTACCCCCCATAAAGCAACTATCATTATATGATTTTCTGCAAACAGTCACTTCCCTGCAACCCATCAAACAAAAGAAAAAACAGAATTATTACCAAATCATCATTCCCGCGGTCATTACGTTCATATTAATTTTACTGATTGCCATCTCAAGTCGCAAATACATTATTCAGTGTATTACGAAAATTTCCCAATATCAGACTCAACGCAATCACAACACGCGACGAATTAAAATCGCAAAGCGACGAAATAAACTTAACCAAATGATAAATGGAACTGATATGCAACTTCGTCACAGACTAACCCCACCAATACCCAAGGAAGCTACGAAAGATATTCATTTGTCTCCAGCTAAGCAACCTCAAATACAAAGTACACAAGAAGATTTGACATTTCCCAAAAAACACCCGCGAGATGTTGATGATGAATCATCCACATTACGACCTATGAAAATAATAAAAACTCACGCGTCCATCCATAACCCACCACTTAATCTATATTGATAATTTTCCCAATAATACCATTTTTTTTCCTATAAGGGGCACAAACCCACAGACTAATTCTAATATCGTTACTGCATGCATACCACGTCAGCTGCATATGCTAACGCCATTATGACACGTGCCAATCCCAAGAGTTAGACAACTGACCGCCGATTATCTTCAATAACATTGGTCATGGATCTCGCCAACTATCAACAAACGCATTAATCAAAGCCTCATATACCACACTCCAAACAATATTTCACCTCTGACACATGCTCTCAACAATTCCCTGTGCAATTGACGGCAGATGAGAAACATTTGGTCTCTCATTACCACAATACCGAATGTATACATATCGTCATGATTTTATTAACAACACAACATGCATTTATATAATACATCACCAATGTTCATCATTTACAAAACATACCATGCACTATTACCGTATTGTTATATTCATTACTTCTCATTCTTGTATCTCTATATTCTATTATCATACCTTATCCTACATATCAATATAGCACGCATTATGACTGCTTGCACAATCATTTTATATACCAACCCACATATGCTTTTCCCACCATTTATTTCATAATCTCATAATATTGCGTATCATCATTTTAAGACAACTTAATATTGCATATCATCATTTTAAGACAACTTTGTTCCACATGTATTAATCATAACTTCACCACAATCAATGTTATTATACTTCATTTCAGCCTCATCCACATTACATGATCACAATTACCCCAGTTAGGTCCATAATTTTGATGTTACATAAGATTTTCCGCTGCGCTAAACATCTTACACGGGTGGGGGACATATGTGAGATAACTACCCATTATAATCTCACAACTTGATTCAAACTATACGAATGTCCCAATATATAAAACCCCAAACTCAGATATTCGTGTTCGGTTCTCGAAACCTCACACGTCTTAATCTCAGCGAAGATATACACACAATGAAGATGGCTCCCAAATATGGTCAAGGGAAATGCCCATAACGAAGGAACCAATCCCGATGTGTATTGCCAAACGCCTCATCTAATATGCGTCCCAAATAGTATATAAGAGACAACCACATCCCATCACCTCTTGCTTTCACTAGACTCATCTCCTCCCTAGATCATATCCAGGCATCATTCACACCAGGCATCACCCATTCGGGGACATCATTTCGCGGCGACTATTGATCATTATATTTGTACACACTGCATATCTTATTCACAACATAATAAAGACTTGTACCTACTATATCTATGTGTTCATTACCTCACACAGTCCAGAGACTATACGGCCAGCATCTGCATGGAGGCGGTCGAGCTTGTCTAATAGGTAACGCGGTGCGCAGTCCCATACAACATCAGAATAATCGAATAGTGGTAATATATAAGTTTTGTATATCTTTTCGAGCGTTTTTCTGTCGAGTTGATATTTAAATCGCCTCAACTGGGCCAGACGAGAGGCGATCCTCTTCACTGTACTTTCTATATGAATTTCCAGTTTAGATTTTGTTGTAGTTCAAGACCAAGGTGTTTATGAGATTCCACAAAGCTGATAGGGTCGTTTATAAATTTAAGGTTTGGTATTTCTGGAGAGGGTGGGGTCAACGAGAAAGACATACCTACGGTTTTGGATGGGTTAAAGCTCACGAGCCAGTTTTTTTACCAGGTCGTTATTTTCGTCAAATCGTTATTCATAATTTTAGAAAGTTCATCCAGATCCCAGTGGCTGCTCATAATACAAGTAGCATCTGCGTACATTCTCGTGATGGAGTCAATATTATCTGCTAAATCGTTTATATAGACGAGGAATAAAAAAGGGCCCAGAATGGATCCCTGGGGGACTCCTGCAGGGACAACCTCGTAGCTGGAAAAGGTATTTTTTATCAGGACTCTTTGTTTTCTGTTTAATAGATAGTCTTCGATCCATTGTAATGTCTGACCCTCCACACCGTAGCGTTGAAGTTTGTAAATCAGCCCCTTGTGCCATACTCTTTCAAATGCTTTGGATATGTCACAAAATATGCCGCATGTGAAGAGGCCTTTATCGATAGATTGACAGATATTGTGGTATAGGTCTATTAATTGGTATGTGGTATTGTGACCAGAGAGAAATCCGGATTGGTGAAAGTACAGGAGTTTATTTTCTAAGAAGAAGGCACTTATCTGTTTCAAGACAACCTTCTCAAAGACTTTGGCTAGGCATGGTAGCAATGAGATTGGGCGGTAATTTTTGGGGTCAGCGGGGTCTTCTTTTTTGAAAATTGGGATAACATTAGCTAGTTTCCATATTTCTGGGAATTTCGCACTATTGATCGATTTCTTAAATAGGAGGACTAACGGCTTTGATATTGAACTTGAAGTTTCGTGGAGCATTCTGACACTGATTCCGTCGTGGCCATGAGCTTTATTCAATTTTAAAGATTTGATAGCTGTTTCAACATCTGATTTTACAAAAGACAACTCTGGCATCAGCTGTTTGCTTCGAGTGTGAAAGAGGGGAGGGGTATGCGCAGAATCGTTTATAGTGGAGTTTGATATGAAGCTCATATTTAAAATTTTAGCTTTTTCAGAATCATCTGACGCATATGTTTTCCCACTGGCATTTGTGGTTCCAGTGGCGCTATATAGAGGAGGGATATTATTCACTTTCTTTTTATTTAGGAGATGGTTAACAAGCTGCCAGAAATCACGGGGGTTTGGGGAGTCTTTTATTCTGTCTCCCAAATTATCATCAAATTTTATTTTGGCGTATTTTTTCATGTTATTAACTTTATTCCTTGATTGTTTATATGCCCGCCATGAAACTTGGTTGTTGATTTTTAATGCCTTTGCTCTGAGTCTATCTCGCTTGCGTAACTCTATTCTAATCTCCGAAGTGAACCAAATTTTATCTTTGGGGCGGATTGTGACGTTAAGTTGTGGTATAATTCTGTCCATGATTGATAGGAAAGTAGATTGGAATATTTTGACCGCCGAATCGATATCAGGGGCCGCGTTGATAAGGTCTTCCCAATGTACATCATTTAGCAAGCAGTTCGCTCGCTGGAAATTAGCTTTTTTATAATTCCATACTTTTCTCTGGAAAGCGGAGACTGTGGGGCAGTCGAAAGATATTGTTGCATAAACACCCAAGTGGTCTGAAACTCCGAGGTTTAAAACATCGCAATCCAATACATGAAGTGATTTACTGATAATAATAGGATCGAGTAGTGTACTAGTCCTACTGGTAACTCTTGTTGGGTCTTTTATCACATTTACCAAGCTATATGCGTCGGAAATTAGCTTTATTTTGGAGGTACTCACGAGGTAATTAGAATTATAGTCTCCAGTGAGTACTATATTTTCAGAGATGTCAAGTGCATCAGAAATTGAGGAGTCCAGAAGGTCCCAATAATTATGGCTACAAAATTGGTCTGACCTGTATGATACCCCAATAATCATGTGAGATTTTTTAGCAAATACTTCAAACCAGAGAATCGAGGAGTCGAATTCTAGGTCAAATCTTTCTTTGTAAATAACATGATCAGCAAACATGACACATATTCCACCCCCGTACGCGTCTCGGTCTTTTCGAATAGGGGAACAGTATCCATTGACTTCTAAATGTTCGGAGGAATATGCTGGATCAAGATGCGTCTCAGTAAAGCAGAGAACGTCGAATTCGTTGATCAAGTCAATTATCTTTTCTAACTTGTGTCGGATACTTCTTACATTGTAATGAAAGATAGAGATGGAATTAGGTACATTTTTAGAGTGAGTGGGAGGGCCTGGGTTGGTCTCTATGTCGCCCGATAACAATATCAGAAGGAGGGTAAAAAGAAATATAAGTTTGATGTTAATCCTCCAAAAACCGCTACGGATATGCAGACTACTGTGAAGGTGGATGGTGAAAGGCGAACTCTTTTTCCTCGAATCAAAGATACCAATCGCAGCCCTATACTGGTTCAGACAACACGACATATTTTAGTCGGCAATTGAAGCATGAAGTATAGGTCTGCAAATGGCCCGGATTCGAAAGAAAAGCTGCCTTCCACCATCGTTGCTTTGACACCCCAGTTCGGACGTTTTGTGCTCGGGATATTTTGTGAGGGGGTGTTGCCACATACCATAGTACTATTGATTGAATCATTGGTATAGTTGGTGAATATGATGAAAAACATGGAATAATAGAAAACATGCAAACAACATGGACAAAGAAAACAATGTGCATATGTACATAATGATGATGAGTTTGATGATATGGCATTTAGAACACGAAGAGGGCTCGAGTGTTCGCGGGCAAAAACAGGGGATTATTGTTTTTATTGCGCTCTGAGTCTGAGACACACGACTGTGAAAACGAACATATACGCGGTTTGGCGACTAATGGAGTTATTTCTCAGAGTTCAGATATGAATTTGGAATACTAAACGTCAAAAAACAAAAACAAAAACAAAAAAATGGTTTAATTTCGCATAAGGTATCGCGTACATGTTCCGAATTATCTCGAGATCACAGAGCGCACTATAAACTGTCGATAGAGGAGGTCTCGTACACACAGTAGAGCTGATATAACGACCAGCAGTAAGATACATACTAAAGTTATTGGCGTTCTGGTATTCCGTACTTAGGGTCAGTCGCATCAATAATAGCACGTGTTTTGGGATATTTACCAAATGCAACGGTGTGACGGAGTCTCGTGCGAAATTATTTTCCGAAACACCTGATGGATTTAGTTTTGTAGGTCAGGCTTAATTTTGCCAAAAGAACTTCTTCACTTGACTGTGTACTGTGCAGAGACCTTCTCACCGACATGATTACACAGGGACCATTTGGTGGGGGATAGGTAGACAGGTATTTACATGTTTGTTTGTTGTTCAAAGTTCTGGTACATGAAGTTCCAGTTAGTTTTACAAATTTCAGCTTTTCAGTGTATGTGAAACAGAGCACGGGCGCTTCAGTTATAAAATTTATATAAGTAGGCCTATGGTGTCATGGGTGTAGCAAGTACGTTAATTCAGATGTAAAATTAAGGTACATGGGTGTAGCATAGTAATTTGCATGGTGGGGTGCAGGTGGGGGGCGGTGCCAGTATGTAAAAAAAAAATGAATGATTTAAGTTTAATTCAATGACAGCACAAGCTGATAGCATTTACCCACTATGTGGGGCATTTCACTTGGGTGCGACATCTTGCCTGTGCCTATCATGCCTATGGCAGACCGATGTGGTTTGGGTAGGGGACCGGTAAGGGAATTTTAAGATGAAATTTTTTTTATTTATTTTTTTTCATCACTGCTTATCAGGGGAGGGGGGATTTGGTTTGGGGGGGGGGTATTTATTAAGTTTTATGCATAGATTAAATAATTTGTAGGTTTCAGCATGGAAAATATCATTTCGCAATCTACTGAAAAGTGGTTAATAGGCCAAAGGACAATATAGGACTTATTCAGGTTTCATGCTGTTTCATGTCCAAGATTTTTTGTTTTTTTTGTTTCTTTTTTGGACAAAATAGTTTCTTCTGCCAGATTTTGCTAACGATAATTTATATTTCCTTTGTATAAACTGTAATAAACACATAAAAATTAAGAAAGAGATTACTTGTGAATCCTGGATAATAACTTTAGAATAGCAGGGTCTAGACTAGGGTGGGTAGGAAAAACCCGAAACCACAAGTGTACGTACCTGCACATGTATATACCGGTGAGCACACATATACAAACATATATATACCAATACATATTATATGCATATAATATATATACATATGCATACATATACATATATATACACAAACAACAATAGTTTGTTTGCATTTATGCTGATAATCTGTTCAGTCTTGATGTATATACATCTGAGTAATATAAACAATCGGAAACAGCACATTTACTCTGTGTTGTGAGCTTCCTGTATGATGAGTAAGACAACATATAAGTCTGAGTCTCTCTACTTGGTCAACTAAGTTACTTTTCTTCTTTTATTTGAAACTTCCTCGTATAGAAAAGGATGAAAATAAAGAAAAATTGGTTTGGGAAACCAACGTTGATATTAACTGTTACATATAATGTTTTTTACATATTTGTATGCACCTACAAATATAAAGTGGGATCAACCGAGCTCCGCAAGGTGATTTTAGGCTTTTGTTTTGTCTATAATTAAGGCTGCTTTCGGTGAATAGATTGGTTTAAAAGAATAGGGCAGGGCTATGTTGAATTGAGTAGAGAGACTCTTCCCATGTTGGTAAGGCTTCTTTGATATAATTCACTTTAAAGATACATAATCCGATCTAGCGCTCCTCAATTACTATTTATTTGGATTGGGGGGGGGTAAAAAAATTCAAAAATTTAGATTCAAGTCAAAGCTCAAGAGTTATTAGATATCGAATTTTGAAATCTTATTATTTTTCACCATTGAGACTTGTTGTGGCCCTTAAAAATTCAACGAGCCGATGGTCTTGGACCAAATTGTGGTTTGAAGATGGATAACTCTAAAATCAAGAGGCTTTGTGTTGATAATAATGCCAAATTTCGTCGACCAACATGTTGATAAATAACATGTTTCAGGCAATTTCACACCACAGCCGACAGCGGCTAGCATTTTTTTTTTGGCGGTTAATCGATTCTGATAACTGAAGCAGAATTTCTAAAAAACTTTTGTTTTTGTTGGAATATGATTATATGGGGACCATCAAATCGGATTGAGTACCTTCAAGAGTGCATTTAACTTAAGGTTGATTTAGCACACAAAACAAAACAAAAGTGAATTCTTATTTGAGGTAGTAGCAAATTTAGTTACTACCGGGTAGTACATCTGTATTCTTATTTGAGGTAGTAGCAAATTTAGTTACTACCGGGTGGTACATCTGTAGGTATTCAGTGTTGTGGAAATTTTCAGCTAGTAGTATATCAGGGTGTCAAACCAGCAAGCAAGCAAGATCGGTGACATGGAGCGAAATTTGATCAAAAGTGCCATATGCTCTCTGGCATTTAAACAACTTTTCGGTTAAAGATATTATTTATTTATAATTGATTGTTTGATTCATATTTTTTTTTTTTTTTTTTTTTTTTTTTTATTTATTATTATTTTTTGAAATTCCTCAGGTGGTTGTGAGATATGTGGGCTTGCTTGCTGTAGACACTGCTGTCACGTTAAAGATACACAATCCGATTTAGCGCTCTTCAATTACTATTTATTTGGATTCGGGGGAGGGGGGGGTAAAAAAAAAAATTAGATTCAAGTCAAAGAACCCACCCATCAAAGCTCAAGAGTTATTAGATATCGAATTTTGAAATTTTATTATTTTTCACCAACGAGACTTTTTGTGGCCCTTAAAAATTCAACGAGCCGACGGTCTTGGACCAAATTGTGGTTTGAAGATGGATAACTCTAAAATCAAGAGGCTTTGTGTTGATAATAATGACAAATTTCGTCGAACAACATGTTGATAAATAACATGTTTCAGGCAATTTCACACCACAGCCGACAGCGGCTACCATTATTTTTTTGGCGATTAGTCGATTCTGATAACTGAAGCGGAATTATTAAAAACTTTTGTTTTTGTTGGATTATATGGGGACCATCAAATCGGATTGAGTACCTTTAAGAGTGCATTTAACTTAAGGTTGATTTAACACACAAAACAAAACAAAAATGAGTTCTTATATTCTTATTTGAGGTAGTAGCAAATTTAGTTACTACCGGGTAGTACATCTGTAGGTATTCAGTGTTGTGGAAATTTTCAGCTGCATGTAGTAGTATATCAGGGTGTCAAACCAGCAAGCAAGCAAGATCAGTGATATAGAGCGAAATTTTATCTAAAGTGCCATATGCTCTCTGGCATTTAAACAACTTTTCGGTTTAATATATTATTTATTTATAATTGATTGTTGGAATGATATCTTTTTTTATTTATTTATTTATTTTTTATTTATTTTATTAATTTTTTTTTGAAATTCCTCAAGTAATTGTGAGATATGTGGGCTTGCTTGCTGTCGACACTGCTGTCATTTCTATAAGAAACAACACAGTTAACATAATAACATATACTTTTTATTTAAATTGAGGTGTATTCAGGGTTCTAGACCTCCATTTACAACCACAACATGAAATTATGTTTGGGCGTTTGTTAACTACATTGTTCTGGTAACAATGTGCTTGAAAACTATCAGACATATAAGGTAAACCTTCATATACTAAAGAATATCCTTTTGTTATACAATGATTAGCAAAATAGTTTTTGCTGTCCTTGCAAAACATCAGAAGGTTCTATGCATAGTAAATTTAATATAATTTAAATTGTTGTACATGTAGATCACACTTCTCATTAATTTTGGCATTTCTAAATTATCAAGATGATATTTAAGAACTGCATTATATATTTGTTGTAATTCATCTCGTTGCAGACATGTTATGTTATGCTATGAATCTATGTGAGAAGTGAATTACATTTCATGGAGATAGAATTCTCACGGAACGACCTGAATACATCTTTAATAGCAATGGTACATATAGTTTATATAATGGTGACATTTTCTGGCCAATAGGCTCAGGAGACATTCAATATAGGATCTTTCTTTGAGTATATTAGTAACCGTTTATCGCTGTAAAGTATACATCAATCATATCAATGGAAGCTTCATTTTAAATTTAGATGCATTTAGGGTCCCAGCTATATGGCACAACTGGAGTCAATGGCCTATTAATTTGTTTTATTATTATTATTATTTATTTAATTTTTTTCATTTAATAACCTTTGTTTTTTTTTGTTTTTTTTTGAAAAATAGGTTATAATGAAAAGATAACGGGATGGTTTGCAATATCTGTGGGTAAAAAAAATTCTACTGATATTCAGAAAGCTGTTTCCTGAGCACTGTTCAATTTGGTTGTGTTGATTCCTGCATTGAAGTTCCAGTTTAAAGGGCAGTAGGAAATCAATTTCACAGTATAGTAAAACATGTGTAATGATGAATTTACATCTACATGTATGTGAATAAGACTGGGATCCTGATGCATCACAATTTATGTTTTCTCGCATTAAGAAAAGATTTGCATAAAACATATATGTGTTAAATGGACATATCATGGTGTATTTTGTATGCTGGGGGGGGGGGTACTCTATTTATGAAAATGTGCATTAGTTGCATGCATTTAAGACCCATGTTTCTGCATTAGTGATAAGAGTGATCAGGCTATAAATACATGCAGTGCTTTGACTATACCAAGAATAGACAGATAACAACAGTTCTAACTTTTGTATGAAAATTTAATGCCCTTGTCAGGCCTTGTGGAAGTGAAATTAAAATATTTATTTATTTATTTTTTTGTGTTAATTTATTGTTTTTATTTAGAAAAAGAAAATGTGTGCCATTCCGAAGGGAAGGACACATTTGATATTTGATATTAAGTCTCTTTATTAGAAAAGTCCGGTCCGTGTCAATCCATGGTATAATCCATAGCACTTGGTCTTTTTGTTTTTTTGTTTTTAAAAGAAACATTTACATACATATAGTGCTGTGATACAATTTACAGCAGACAATTTAAGGGCATGCTGAACTCTGATATATGATACAATGGCTTGGCATTGAAATATTTATGGGTCTGAATTATGATGGGATATGATGGGGATTTGTGTTACCCCTAGTAGACCCGTTTGGTGCCATCTAGATGGTCCCTCGGCGCTAAACTTAGTTTATCAATGTTGGTGCCCCTCTCCCCTCCCATGCGTCCCTGACTCGAACTGCGCAACTTTTGACATATTTAAACCATACCATCAGATTCCTTATATCATGAGGATGATTATATATAATTTTCGTGGCAATCGGCGACATTTTTTTCCTGCCCCTCCCCATTTTTTGCCCCTGACAACAACCGCGTCACTTTAGAAAATTCTAACCCGCACCATTATCTTTCTCGTGAAAAGATACCCCTAGTTGACCCCTTTAGTGCCATATAGATGGTCCCCTGTGAATTTCTATAGAAGACAGACAGACAGACATTCGCAAATATAGATATAGATATATATCATATGTTTCTCAATGTACCAGTCCGATCGATACGTGGCCATATTGGTGAGAATCACTCAAAAACAATTGGGTTGAATATATCTAAGGTTTAGTCAGACTTTAACCCAACTTTTAGTCACTCGAATCCTACTAAACGTTGGGTTAGAGCTGTTCACTAAACTAGTTGGGCCAGCAAAAAGTAACCAAACATTGGTTTATGGTAACCCAACTTTATATCCAAACGCTGGGTTACATTAACAAAATATTGGGTTTTGAAGTAACTGAACATGGGGTTGGAGAAACCCTAATTATATTTCATCTCAATGAATTAGCTTTGACCATATAATCTGAGATTATGGTCATTAATTAATTAAGTTTCCCCAAAATATTTCCAGTGAATGGATTAGTTTCGGACATTATGGCATGTTCACATGAAGCTGCAAGAAAATATATCTGCAAGAAAACATAAGACACAAATTTACCCTGATATTTTATAGCAGCAGAGACTATACCCGTGAGAACGCGATTATTGATCTCAATCAGACCAGTATTAGGCCCGTTCCAAACGACGGATTTTTGTCGACTCGAATCTAATTGTATTAAATCCGTCGGTGATGCGACTGCGGTCAATTTTGTTTCAGACGGACGCATCTTCGTCGCGTCGAATCTAATACATCTGTCTATTTATTTAAAGGTGGATTCCCGGTAACCGTCACACAATGGTCACGTGTAGATATAGAGGCCTATATATACCGGTATGTTATACATAAATATACTAAAATACAGTATAAATTATGTATATATATATGCGAGATGGCATCGCGAATATATGTGCACATGTATGTGAGGATGTATATAGTACATATAGTTATATAATATACTATAATAGGCGCTACAAATAAATGTTATATCGTGCAACCAATTGCCATATATGTGTATACCATGCATGTAAATACAGGTATACAAGAATGATTATAAATCAGAGACTATCACCCCTACCCCTTATAATAAGGAATACCGGAATATATGAATTATTATAAATAAGAGGTCACCACCCCTATACCCCTCATAATAAGTATGCCGGTATATATGAATTATTATAAATAAGATCAGTGGTACCACCCCTACCCCTTATAATAATGAATACCGGAAAATATTAATTATTATAAATCATAGGCTACCACCTATATCCTTTATAATAAGGAAAACCGGTATCTATGAATTATTATAAATCATATATATAGGCTACCATCCCCACCCCTTATAATAAGTAATACCGGTATATATGAATTATTATAAATCAGTGGTACCACCTCTGCCCCTTATAATAAGTAATACCGCTATATATTAATTATTATACATTAGAGACTACCACCCCTAATAATTACAATAAGGAATATCGGTCTATATGAATTATTATAAATCAGTTGCTACAACCCTTACCCCTTATACCGGTATATATGGATTATTATAAATCATTGACACTATATCCATTATAAGATGTGAGTCAGTGACATGCCATGTTCGTTGAGGAATCAAACTACCAAAATAATTACAATTTGCACAATGTTACCTGAGCAATGCTTATATATATATATATTTCTTTATAGCAAAGAGAGCGTGCGACAAATGACGTCAGGTGGGTGTTTCCGCAGATAAGGGGAACCCCCTCATTATTATCCCATTATCATATCATTTGCATTCGTTACTTCGGCAACTTTCGGCTCTTCTCGTCACATGTATTAGATTCGAGTCGTCAAAAATCCGTCGTTTGAAACCAAGACGGATTTCAGACGCATCATCGACGAAGATTCGTCTGAACTGGACGGAGATTCGTCTGTGATGCGTCTGACACGGATCTAATTGTTTCAAACGTCGCATTTTTGACGCATTTAATACCATTGTGGGTCTGGTATTAGATTCGAGTCGACAAAAATCCGTCGTTTGGAACGGGTCTTAGTCGTGCAAGTTCAAGTGACTTGCTTCGGGCAAACAACCTATAGTCGATATTGGCAATTCATTGCATTATGAAATTTCAAATTTTTTAATATTTTACCGAAGTTGGGGTTGGGTGTTTAGGATTTTGCATGCAGTTTTCATGTTCAGATATCAAACTTTTCTTACAAAGGGCCGAACTGTGGTTGACCTAGTGGGTCTTGGTACCTCTCCGGTGGCGAATCAATGACTGCTAATCAAATAAAGAAGTACAAACCTGAATAATTGACATGGAGTTAGACCTCTAGCTGTTAGGATTGTACAGGGTTCAATCACATATAAAACTTCACTATAATTATACAGGTCCCTCCCTCCCCGGTATACAGTCAAAATCCACGTCAATAAACAAATTCAAGGCATATGAGGTACCAGGTGGGAACTTCAAAGCCGAGGGGGTGCAAATTGTATTATGCGATCTTGGGAGATTGTCCGGGTTCAAGGGGAGACCCTCTCTCCATATACATATACATATAATACTTCAGCGATTCTGACAACCCATCTAAAATGGAATTACAAAGTCAGTTGTTGAAACAGACGATCATATTGATGGATCATAACTCGACCGCGTAGTGTGTTGTAAGAATGTCCGAAACGAGGTGTAACATATAATGAATTCCTTTTCGGGAACAAATTAACAACTTAGAAAAAATATGTTTATCGAAGAGACAAGCTATGCTACAACTATTTAATTCGGACATAGCAGATGCCTTCACTGTGTATTTATTTGAGTTTGATATCAATTAATAGAAGAAAACATGACAAAGAGAGCTCAAATCCAGCAAATATTTATCAAGTGGCGCAACTGAAAACCAGTGATTATTAACTAAATTAATCCAACCAAACAATCTAACCCAACAATTGAACCCAACTTCTAGAATTTTACCAAACCATTAACCCAACTTTAGATAATCCAACAATTTTGACTAATCTTTATTTTGGGTGAATGACTTCAAATGAGAATTTCTTCACGAAACAATGTACTCACAATATGAGACAATGCCTCCACATTTATGATACTGGTATCTATATATATTTCAGTGCAAGAACCAATTATGGTCATAGACGCATCGGTCCAGGTGCTACTACGGCCGAGTAACTTAATACACGTGGTGACTCCAGGGCATTTTTTAAATGTACACACGCCAAGGCGTGTACATGGGTCAGCCATTAATGTCCGCGCGCGATCGGACAGCGTACTGCACCAACGACAACACACATAGACCAATGTTGTAGGGGGAGAAGTCGGCATTTTGCATTCGGATCTTTATTCAAGGATCTCTAATGAGACTTTTCATCCTGACAAACTTGGCATCTGACCGAGTTCTGATTTTTATCAGAATACCCTGACCAGGTTGCGATCCCCGGTCCGCTCGCACGAGAGACCAGTACGCTACCTCTCGGCTACAGACTGCATGGTATATCACTGACATGTAAGAGGAACGTTCAAAGCATAAATGTAGGTACCGAATATATCAAAGTTATTCGTTCGAAAAAAAGTTAATATATACGAGTTGGCAGAGGTCTCGAAACGAGACAGCTCTATTTTGAAGCTAGCGTTTCATTGACGTGTAATGCGTTCTGGGCACACATGTGGAGAGCAATCTATTGTCTAAGACACTTCTAGACCACAGCAGTTCTATATATTTTTTTTTTTGGCGGAATGTATATATTTTGCACATATTGTATGGTAAAGATCATCGTCAAAACTGTATAATTATGACCCTATACATTATGACCCCCTAGACCATTGTCCTTAATTTTCTTAAACACCCAGAAACAATCGAAGTCGCATCCGGCATTACTTATATATGCGCTTCCTCTGTATTATTCCTCGAGTCTACAAGTTTCGTATATGCTACTGTGGCAGAACGTACGTTGGAGATAGGTCTTCCCGGACTTCACGGTGTGTACTTTTTTTTATTTAGTCACGACAACTCATGGAACCATAGATCTGTTGGTTTATTTATTTGAACATAGCTTCGCCAGTACTGGAAAGTCTGTCCTGGCTTCTCATGTCTTCTATCTTTTGGGATCGATTAGTTATTAAAGGAGCGGAATCACTTTGGAACGACTGAACGATGAGTGAAAAATTCTCATCGCTTATATTGGAAAATGGTGACCTGCTTTTCCAAAATCATGTGACGATGTTATTGACCAGGTTGTCAACGGCTCGTCACTGAAGATAATTTTCATATACGATGACCAGTGCATTGTACCAAAACAAACTATAAAGTTTATATCACTGCACTGGTTTGACTGCGTGTTTTTCTGAGAACCAGCATCGAATGATCTCGTCAGAATGCTAAATACAACTATCCGACTAACAAATCATGCCTGTTTTCGTGCATCGTATGATGAAATAATAACTGATGCAATAGTGCAGCCAGGGATGTGACTCAGGCATGGGCGCACATCGTTCTGTTACACTACACGATGCATGGACACCACACATCTAAATTACGGTTATAAATTCCCGCGAGGCAAATCCCACTATCCCGCCGCCGAAACAGCGTTGGTCGTTTGCTAGGTTATCAGAACATTGTATACTATTCCTCTGTGCCACAATTAAGTTTCGTATGCAACACATAATTACACATTGGACACAAACCATATATACGGTTTGACAGTGTACGCGTAGGTGAAATTGTCACGTAGTTCAAGTGACTTCCGTTCGCAATGGCAACATGCACACGTTACAAGTTACAAATACGTGTGGCTGAACCTGGTTATTATGTCTGATGGGTCGCTATGTGGAATCAATATTGATGTCACTGAACACATGGTTAATATTTATTATTAATCCCTATACTAACACTATTTCTGATCGGGCAAAAGCCATTACATGATAATCCGGAAAAAAGTTACTGGACTCCGACATCACAGAAGTCCCTAAACACACCGGTCACCCGCGTATCACCAGCACGGTTGAGTACCTATTGGCACGGATATCCGGTCGTCTGTTAAATGTGTTGGTGTTAACAAAATGTGAGTTTATTTATTTATATACATTTTATTTATAATTATATCCGGTTTAATATTACGAAAATAAATCCATTCCAATATTCGTGTGTGTTGATACTCTGATATGTTTGCTTTCTTTGAATAATCTCGTTGTATTCAGTGATAACTATAGCGAAAATGGAAATAACAGTATTAATCGCTTCTTTTTTTTTACTAATAACAACTGGCGCCGAACGGATCAAAGTGACCATAATATATTATATGATGTGTACCCCACAAACCATGGTGTTAGCAGTTTCACCTGATGCATAATGCTCATGAAACAGTCTCTTGAAAAAAAACGTCGATTGAAAAAAAATTGTACCAACAACTCGGTGTCAAGTACCGTTGTTGCGGTGAGAAATACGTTTTGAGTACCAACCGACTCGGTGTTAAAGTTTCACAAAATTGGAATGTTTCTTGAATTTAGGACACGTCGGACAGATTATAACTCTGGAACATAACATGCCATAACATGCCATTTTTCCAATTTTTTCCAGAAATGAGATGGCAGATCATGTCCAGAGACTGTTCGGATGTCACCACTAGCGACTCTTTTTTAACACCCTGAGTGGCAGTCGAATGCGCCATCAAATACCAGCAAAATGAAGAACTAGAGTACGTAAAATTGGCATTATATCACACAACAGGACACAACGGAGACCAGCATATAACACACCCTGGACTTCCGGTTTGGTGATCTGTACGATATGACAATGTAAACAAAGCTCTTATTTCAAGAAACTTTTTGGATAAATGGAAGGACCTTTTCATATTGGATAATGACTTGGATATAAACTGTTATTCATAGTATATTATGGTATGACTATCAATGTTTAAAAATTCCTTGTGAATTGATATTTGTGCATTCAATATAGGCGTATCGGATTCGCGCTCAAAATCACAATTAGGCCACTAGAAATTAACTATTTGTTACCATGGCCGATAAAATGATAGGAAAGGACGAGGAGGCGGTGGAAGGATTTCACAAGATAAAGTAGCTCCAAAGGATAAGACAAGAAACCCATCCCGTGACCGTTCTAGGAACCCAGAGAAGAAAAGACCGCTTGAAGAAAGTTTCGGTAATGATTCAATGAATGGACAGGATAGTTGTTTACAGGAACTTATGACTAAAATGAGTGGCATCGAAGAAAAGTTAACGAATCTTGCAACCAAAGCTAACATCGATAAAACTGTAGAAACGGTAGTTTCAGATAAATTCGACTTATGGAAAAAAGAGTTTCAGCAAGAAATGAAAGAGGCATTTGGAAAATGGGAAAAACGAGTTGAGGAAGCCGAAATAGAAAATGATAAAATGAGGGAAGAAATAGACCATTATAAATTTGAAAATGAAACCCTAGTTGAAGATGTTGGAAAACTTAAAAAGGAAGTTAACACCCTGAAAGTGAAAGTTTCAACACACAACACCGATCTCAATAAAATCAGAGCCGATGTTAACAGGGCCGAACAGTACTCCCGAAAAACATGTGTGAGAGTGCTCAACATAAAAGTAACAGGAGATGACGACGAAACGCTGACCTCCCGTTTTTGTGAAATAGTAAATTCTTCGCAAACCGAGACCAAGATAACACCAGCAGACATTATCGCGGCTCACAGATTACCATCTCGTAACAAGGATTTGCCTCCACCGTGTATTATTAAATTCCTCAGAAATGAAGCACGGAATAAGGTATTTGATGCTAGAAAGTCAGTTGTCAACAAAACGTCAGTCAAAATCAGAGACGAGCTAACAAAGGACAATATGGATCTCATGAACAGGTTATTTGATCATCGAGCGATCAAATTCGGCTATCACAAGAATGGACACATATGGGCGAGACTTAATGATGGCAGGAAGATGAAATTCGACATCTACGACAACATCGACGATGTAATTGCTAAAGACACTCACAAAGCTCGTTAACTTTATAAACTATTCCCCGTTCTTCAAAAAAGAAATCAATCAAGACATTTCCTAAAGTATTGTAACATATTTTATTTTGGAATTTCAATGTAATGTTGTTATATACATGTCCATACTCCAATTGTACACACAATATTACTACACATAACTATTATCCTTATTTAATTTGAACAGTTTGCATAAGATAAATCGCGCTATTATATCATCAAATATAAATATAATAACTTTTAACTATATTACATAGATACCGAGATACACCGTGCCAACTATGAACTATGCGTGGCCTAACTGCAACTGAGTTATCAAGGAATATTTGTGACGTCAACGCATTACACGCTTCGCGTAACACGACGCATATATGGTCATATCGCACGGCGGACATTGCTCAGTCCGAGATTACAAGCATAAAACATGCACTCTATAACGTAAACGAACTTCTCGTTTATAATGAACCGTTAACTTTCGGTCTCTCGCGACAGTATTGCGTCATGGAGCGGGTGCGATACGTTTGGTGATTGGTGATACGTGCACACTGTCGCTTTTATACGCCCTATTTGAAAAAAGGTCGTATTATGTTATCAGTGTGTCCGTCCGTCTGTCTATACATCCGTCGTACCGTCTGTCTGTCCGTCTGTTAACATTTTTGGTTTTCGACCAATAACACCAGTTTGGATTATTTGATCTGAACCAAAGTTGGTATGTGTATTTCCCAGCTAAAGACACAGGCCAAGTTCGAATATGTGTTTCGTCCAATTATTTTTACATGAGTTACGGACCTCTTTCGACTTAGAATTTGACTATCTGTTAGCATTTTTGGTTTCCGACCGATAACTCCAGTTCGGATTATGTGATCTGAACCAAAGTTGGTATATGTATTTCCCAGATAAAGATACAGACCAAGTTTGAATATGCCAATATGGGTTCCGTCCAGTTATTTTTACATGAGTTACGGCCCTTTTTCGACTTAGAAATTGACCAATTTCATAATAATTCGGTTTCTGATCGATAACTCCAGTTTTGATTATTTGATCTGAACCAAAGCTGCTATGTGTAGTTCCCAGTTAAAACTACAGAACAAGTTCGAATTAGGTTTTGTCTAATTATTTTTACATGAGTTACGATCATTTTTCGACTAAGAATTTGACCTTATTTTGGCATTGAAATTAGGGGTATATCAGATTTTCTTCAAATGTAAGCTCAAAGTATTATTTTATTTTGCGGCAGTACAATTCGAAATGGCTAAAGGGCGTATTTTGCCACGCCCTAGCGATGCTCTTGGTATGTTATGCCTATATACGTGTGTGATTATAATTTAAGGTTCTCTATGTTCTATGTTCTAATTTAAGGTTCTCAATGTTTCTTGAAATATTCCCGATCATATTAACTGGTAGTATGATTCTACAATATACTCTACTCTATACTTTATCTTTCAATCTGTCTGCTTTCACTTTTAACCCATCTATATTCTGTTTAATCCTGGTGAATTACAATTTTCAAGTTTCATGGTCAGTGTCGTATGTCAATTGTTTAAAACTATGTCAATTAAAGTTATGTCAATCAACTGTCAAGGTCTGGGAGATCGCCACAAACGAAGAGATGTTTTTGAGTACTTAAAAAGTAAAAATGTCGATATATTATGTTTACAAGATACTCATTTTGATACAAAACAGGAAAATTTTATTAGATCAGAATGGGGTTATGAATGCCATTTTTGCAATTATAACACGTCATCTCGCGGTGTGGCCATATTTTTAAGGAATACTTTTGAAAGTAAAGTTCAAAATGTGAAACGAGATAAAAACGGTAACTTTTTAGCGATAGAAGTTATTATTAATGGTACAGAATTTATATTGATAACGGTATATGGGCCCAATTCAGATACTCCAAATTTTTATGTTGATTTAAACACATACCTTAAAGAGAAAGATGATGCCAATTACATTATATGTGGTGATTTTAATATTGTGCCAAATCAGGAACTTGATTCATATAACTATTTACACGTAAATAATCGAAATGCACGTAAAGTTCTTTTAAAGACAATTGAAGAAAGGAGTTTAATCGACGTTTGGAGATTACTCAATCAGAACATTAAACGTTATACGTGGCGAAAAAAGACACCTGTTAAACAAGCCAGACTGGACTATTTTCTTGTGTCGAAACATATTTTATCTTTAATTGACAAAACAGGTATCGATCCTGGATATCGAACTGACCACTCTATTACCTGGCTGGAAATCAATTTAAACGAGACCAAACGCGGCCGGGGTTACTGGAAATTTAACAATTCTCTACTTAAAAATGCAGAATATATTAAAGAAATAAATATAGTTATTGAAAAAATTGTAAACCAATATGCCATTAAAACTGAAAATAATGGAGAAAACAATAATTCTGAAATAAGTGATCAACTGTTTTTTGAAACTCTTTTGATGGAAATAAGAAAAACTACAATCTCATTCAGTGCTAAACTTAATAAACATAGAAACAAAGAAGAAAGAACTTTGAGGGCTGAAATAGAAAAACACGAACAACTAAATGAGATGACAACTCAAATGGAAATGCACATTGAACAATGCAAGAAAAAATTGGAAGAAATTCGTAAACACAAATTAGAAGGTATGTTGGTAAGATCACGAGCGAACTGGCTTAGTGAAGGTGAAAAACCTAGTAAATATTTTTTAAACTTAGAACAGAGACATTACATAAACAAAGCGATAAAGATATTAGAAACATCTGATGGAAAAATCGTTTCAAAGCAAGATGATATATTGTTGGAAGCCAGCAAATATTACGAACAGTTATACAAAAATAGAAACGAAGTAGTAACAATACAGGATATTAAAAAATTAATTGATCCAGTAAATAAAAACCCGATTTCAAATCATATTTCCAGTAACGCGGCTAGTCAATTGGAACAGCCTATTACATATTCTGAAACTTTATCTTACTTAAAAACAATGAAAAATAACAAAAGTCCAGGCTCATCTGGGTTTACGGTTGAATTTTATAAAATGTTTTGGAAAAACATTGGAATCTACTTGATACGTTCTCTAAATTATGGTTTATCCAACGGTAAATTATCGTTGTCACAGAAACATGGAGTGGTCACTTTGATACCAAAAGACAATAAACCTCGACAATTTTTATCAAACTGGAGACCAATTTCCTTACTAAATGTTAGTTATAAAATTCTATCTGGGGTGTTGGCCAATCGTCTGAAGACAGTTTTACCGCAAGTTATACACGAAGATCAAAAAGGTTTTATGGCCGGGAGGTACATTGGAGAAAATATTAGATTAATTTCAGACGTGATCAATTTTACCAGAGAAAAGAATATTCCAGGCCTTTTGCTTCTTTTAGACTTTGAGAAAGCGTTTGATTCAATTTCTTGGTCATTCATGTCAAGTGTGCTAAAAAAATTCAAATTCAGTCCAAAATTTATCGGCTATATCCAAACGTTATACAATGGTATCAATTCAAATTTGAATATTAATGGAAATATATCTCCAGCGTTTTGCATCCAGAGAGGCTGTCGCCAAGGAGATCCAATATCTCCGTATATTTTTTTATTATGTGCAGAAATATTAAGTATGTCTGTAAGGAATTGCAAAACTATTAAGGGCATCAAAATTGGTGATGCGGAAATCAAGATAACACAATACGCGGATGACTCAACTTTGCTTTTAGATGGCGATCCCCTGTCTCTTGACAGTACATTTCAGTTGCTAGAAAGGTTTTGGTCTATTTCAGGTTTAAAGATTAATTATAACAAAACGTTTGCGGTGTGGATTGGTAGTAAACATGATTGTACTGAAGTCATATGCGATAGATGGAAAATTCAGTGGAATCCAACTTCTTTCAGATTACTAGGCATTACATTCTGTCTGAAGGAACACAATATGTTTATCAATAATTATGAAACAACTATGGTTAAGATAGACAACATGCTAAATATGTGGTCTAAACGGAACTTAACTCCTCTTGGTCGTATTACTGTTATAAAGTCACTGATTTTATCAAAATTATCTTTCCTTTTTCAAACAATTCCTAATCCCAGTGGTGAATTCATTAAATCGTTAACCACAAAACTATATAACTTCATTTGGAACAGCAAAGTGGACAGAATCTCCAGGAAACAACTACGAGGTTAATTTTCAGTTGGTGGGTGTAAAATGGTTGACATAGTGAATTTTATGTGTTCAATGAAATTATCTTGGATAAAGAAACTTATTTTTAAAACATGTAACTGGGCGAATATTTTTAATGAAAATAATCAACATCTACCTGAAAGATGGTTTCTATCAAATCCAAAACAACTAAGAAACTACATTAAGAATATTTCCGATCCTTTCTGGATAGAAGTAATAGAATCGTGGGCCAAATTTTGCACCATAATATCTCCCACAAACCCATCGCAGTGCTACAGCAATATAATTAACGATAACCCAAATATTAGTTTGAATGGAAAAACAATACAATGTAGCGGATTAGAAAAGAAGGGCATTTATCTGGTCAACGATATAATAAATGACGATGGAGTTTTACTAACAAGAGATGAATACGAACGAAAAAATCAAATTAAAATAGACTTTTTATCATATAGCAGAATATTCAGACATGTAAAAAAGTTTCTTAACGAACGCATAGAAAGCGGGCCATTCAAACCTCTACCAAGACCTATTATGCCTTTTCAATTATTCAGGATATCTAATTTGGAAACGAAAGATACATATAGTATATTTACTAACAACGAAACTATTTCCCACAAATATAAAGACAAATGGTCATCAGATCTGATGGAAACAATGGGGGATGATGAGTGGTCAAGAATCTTAGAAAATCCTTTCAAATGTTGCACAAGTACGAAATACCGATGGTTTCAATACCGTATTAATACTAGAATTCTGGGAACTAAGTCATTAATGAAAAAAATGAAACAAATTGATAACGATGCATGCACTTTCTGTGGAAGCGAAACTGAAACTATTAAACACATATTTTGGGAATGCGAGATAATAAATAAATTATGGCAACAAATACAAAACTGGATATTCAGAAAAACCTCAACGAGATTAAATTTAAATTTATCTATGGTTTTGCTTGGACATAAACGCGATATTCCAGAAGACAATCTTCTTAGATTCTTATTAATATTAATCAAATTTAATATTTATAGATCAAAAATGATGGGAAAACTTCCAACAATGGAGAGCATACAACAGGAATTAAAAACATATTATGCCTCAGAAAAACTTGCGTTTTATACTCTATGTCGGTACAAATCATTTAACAACCGCTGGTTATCCTGGATCAACCTTGTTACTTGAATAAGCATAAATATGTAAAAGCAATAAACCCATTCCACGCCGCAAAATTAAAGTTAAAATTAATTAAACAAAAAATTAAAAATAACTTTAAATTAAATTAAGCACTTTTTAATAAAGATTATTGTAGTACACTACTATTCATATGTAAGAAAAGAAAAGCCAATACCTAAAAAAGCAACCAACTAACCATCAACTGTACCACATATTGACAATACATTAACGCACTGACTCAAACACTACTTAACTATTATGCCACATGACATTAATTTACAAAACAAACTTGAACTATACATTTTCTCTCTCCCCTCTCTTCTCTCTCACAACTCTATCACTTTTCATAAAGGGAAACCTCTCCCTAAAAAAAAAAACGAAATTAAACATGCTATACTGACATCCCATCCTTGGCTTTAAAATATGATTGTCCCTGTTTTTTTGTTGATGTCATTTTGTATAATACATGTAATATTATGCTTGTTTTGATTTCAATAAAAATTATTAAAAAAAAATAAAAAAAATATAACACACCCTGGATTATTACCATCTGCAATTTCACAAAGTAATAGTGAAATGTTTGTGTCCATGAGGGACGACAGGATAATGCTGTGTGAATACCATTCAGCTACATTTACGAAAAGAAAAATATCCGTATCTATAATGACCATTGCTATACCACCACCAATACCGAATATGACTCAGCAAGTACCATCAACATCACAGTGATCAACAATAAAGGCGATAGCCAACAAGGCACCACCAACACCCACAACAACAACAACAACACCAGAGCCTCAGGATTCCAGAAATTCTCAGCTCGTATCCAGCATGAGTTATCATATCAACCACATCGAGTTGGAGCTTGTACATGTACCACAAACGTTCAATCTTTTAGTTAATTTTCAACTAATTGACATTTCAGTCCAAAAACATATGATAGGCCTACAAATCGACCAGTGTACCATTTCCAAGTGGTGGCATGCAGGCACGACATTTCCAACTATTGGCCAATTTGGAAAACATTGGCGGAGTAGACACTCAAATTCCTTAACCCATGTTCCATAATAAATAGTTATCAAAGAATATTTAACCCATAATGATAACCAACTTATCCCTCTTAACGCTCCATATACATGAATGCGTCGACATGGGGTGCTTTGGTAATTTTTTTCAACAATATGCAACAATCGGAAATTTTATTCTTGACACAACGTTCGTTGGAAACGTTACACCCAGTATATAATAGGTTGAAATTGTTTCCATTGTTTGATTTTCCAAACAGTAATTAAGGGGGGTATGTTGTTTTCAGAAGAACGAAAGCATAACAGTTGATGAGTTTGAAATGCCAGATGGAAATTTCCAACCAAGGTTGATGCAATGGTATGTCAACTCTATGTATTTGGTCTGGTTGTTTGTGGATGGGTGCAGTTGGAAATTTCAAAGTGGAAACTCCCCCCAACTGGGATCTGACAGTCACGTCCGCTGACCCATAAGTGTGTTAGTAGTATGCAAACAATACCCAGGTTTTTACAACAAACGAAATTAGAAGACATTGCTTTATTGTGAACACTAATTCTTTGTCTTTTGTCTGTGGTTTGCATGGCCAGTGTTGTACTTGTAAACCCTGCCACATTCACAACTGAATGTGGTCACACTGTGTACGGCAATTCTGTTAACTTTAAACTGTTTGCGCCAGAGTAACACAGCGTACATTCTGATGCTGAGCAGCCAGAGTTTCCACCGCATGCTCTTGCATGACGTTGTGAGTACTCTTTAGCGGTAAACGTGTTCCCGCGCGACTTACTTTAATATGGACATGAGCCAGTTTGTATATTCACGTGTGTCTGGAACGCCGCATTCTTGTAAAAATGATTTTGTCCTTAATGACAAACCCCTGAGATTCAAAATAGTATTTCGGAGTCCCCAGACAAATGTGCGGAGCTTCTGCCACCATTTATTGACCAATATCTTCTTCTTCTTGTTTTTGTTGAAATGTTACCCGGAAAGAGAAATAAAAAGACTTTTAAATCGGGAAAACACTTTGACGTTTGCAAAATATCCGCACCAGTGGGTATATGGGGGGCCATTCGGTCGGAAATTACATGAAATGAAAGTTAATAGTGGTTTGTGAAAACAATAGTCTCTATTTTCAAACCAATATACCCCATTTCCAAACCAATAATCGCTCTTGGATTCAATAAGAGACAGTTCTGTTTTAATAGATATAGATTCATAATCAATGATGACCGATGCAAAATTAATGTTCTATTTTAATTTAATAGTATCCATTGTTCAACTAATATCTAACAACACACAATTAGTAAGATTCGCGCATATTCAATAAACGTACACTCCGTTTCAATAGCCATATTTTCTTAATCAATAAAGATATTTCAAACCAATAGACGATTTTTCACAAGCAACGATTATCGTTATAAAACTAATATACCTTATTGTCATTCTTATATTTAAAAGATATAAATTATCACCAATGCAAAATTAATGACGTTCTTTCAATTCAATATCTAATTGCGCAATCTACTATTTCCGGTCAAATCAATGATTAGGAATTCGAAATCAATGATTAAAACGTGAAAGAACACTAGGGGTCTCTGATGGAGGATGTTTGAAGAAACTGTATTCATGTGACGTCAGAAATATATAAATAAACATGGGAATTCCCAATGTAATGTCGGTGTGACGATTTGCAGTAGTTCACTCGGTGCAAATAAAACGACGATAAATATTCACTATGGTCCACTGTAACACAGTGGAGTAAATTAAATAAAAATTTCAAGACAATTATTAATTTGTCTGACTAAAGCATGAAACTTTGCACATATGCGGACATATGTACATATTTACATACGTATTAGTATTAGATATGGAGCCACGCTGGAATTTCAATTTAACCCCTCTTTTAGGGGGTTTTCCAAATTTAAAGAGTGTTTCGTGGTTATATAATTGACTAAATGTCGCAAGTAATCTTACCATGAAATATACGATTTAAAATTAGGCATATTCAGTACGTATGACTCTGAGAGATATAATGCCACATTTTTAGGGTAAAATTGGAACTCCCCGCCCAAGATGGTCGTCAAAATGACAGCTGAAAGAGGGAATTTGACGTTTTTTCGCTAATATCTTCTAGATCGGGTTCTGCTGTATGGAACTGGTTCGGAAATGTGACTTCATTTTGTATTGCTCATGTTAAGAGATAATTGGAGCAATGAATATATGTCATTCGTATGATCCAAGTCCCTCCCGATCCCTCAATAATTCGATTATACATAACTCGGTATGAAATTTAACCAAATATCACCGTTATGAATCTAGTCATATTTTAACAAGAATTTGACAGAACTTTGCAAATTATGACATACAATTACTTATGAATTTTTGCGCTTAAGTGCAAATATTTTACGTTTAATCACAAATCATTTGCGCTTAAGTGGAAATAGAAATTAATGCATTGATCTCCCTGAATTAATTTTAAATGCCATAGGCCTAACACATCACTCAAGCAAGCCTGCAAATAGCGTGTGTGTCATTGCAGAATGAGGTCCACAGAAGGTGAATTTATTGATGCTACCCTGCATAGCGGGCTAGCATAACTAAATTCACCCTCTGGGGACCTCATTCTGCTTAGGCCTCATCTTCTGGGAAGTAACTATGGTATCAAATTAACATTGTTTTTAGTTACGTTTTCCCATCTGGGAAGATTCTATATCCCCTAATTTGCAGAAGATAAAATCCATAATCGAGGCTCCAAATGGGTGAACATCACCAACTTCAACTGGGGAACTTCAATCTGATCCTAGGACTGCCATAGCAGTTGAGGGCCCTAAGCAGAATGAGGTCCCCAGAGGGTAAATTTAGTGATGCTAGCCCACTATGCGGTGTAGTGTCACTAAATTCACCCTCTGGGGACCTCATTCTGCAAATGACAGACACGCTATTTGCAGACTTGCACTCAAGTCTATATAGGCCCATCATATGAGGGAAGCAATCCCCAGTGATCCCTAGATACCGGTACCTTTTATGACCATGGAAATGGTATATATCTGTACAGGATATGTCTCTTTTATAAAATGTAATAGATCTCTGGGATGGAGACACAAATTCTTAGGGACAGGGATGCTGATAATATGAAAATATGTTTTCCCCTATTTCTATTCAATAAGTACATGTACACCACGAGGGAAGCAAGCCCCCAGTAACCCCTAATTCCCCTTCTATGACCATGGAAATGGTATATATTTGTGCAGGAGATGTCCCTTTAATAAATACACTAGAGCTCTGGGAATGAGGCACCAATTTTTGGGACACCAGAGACAGAGATGCTTTTGACTTTTCAACTTTCGAGTCTGTATGGGCTACTACTATGGGCCCATAATAATATACTATGATATGGAGTCCATCATTCACAATCAGAGGGAAGTAAAGGAGTGTTAGGTATTTGCGCTTAAGCGCAAATCATTTACACTTAAGCGCAAACAAATTGATAGACACATATTTGTGCTTAAGCGCAAATGACATTAGCTTAAGCTCAAATGATTTATGCTTAATGCAAATATTTGCGCTTAATATTTGTGCTTGAGCGCAAATAAATAATAAATGTGAAAAGGGCCTCCCATAGTAAGAGGGTACTCTAAATTTCTTGAACATTGAAATTCCCTTTGTTTGAGAATTTGTACATGTTTATATTGAATATTCTCAGTAAATAATTATTCTGTGTGTTTCAAAAGAAATCAGAATAAATTGTTATTGTTTTTAAGTATTGGTTATAGATAACAGTTAATTAGATTGACTCCCCTCTTCCAAGATGCATCCTTACTGTGGAAGACCGATCGCCCGGCGATTCACCCAGGTCTGTTGGATGGCTCAAACGACTTTTCCTACTATGGCCAGTTTGTAACCTTGATTTGAATGACACATTTAATTGTTTCGTACCATGTTTTTGGTCATTTCACACCATATATTGGTATGTTTCGTTGATTCCCAAAAATGATGAATGGTCATTCGTACATATATGTGAAAAATTATTTTAATCGTGTTAACTTAAAGGGGTACTGTACCCCAATTTCAATAAATTCCTGGTGACAATAGCTATATAATATCAATATTATATTTTAAAATAACAAATTTGAGTCGATGATGTCTAATGAAAACCTTCCGGTTAACAGGCTATCATAAAAGTAAAATTGAATTATTTAATATAAATCAATTTATGGCTGGAGTCATAAAATGGAGAATTATGCCATTACGAGTTACCGTTCTTGAAATCTCATATGTTGGGTGACTTTTATCGACGGCCGTTCGCGAACATTATTGAGTTGCAAACAAAACATGTTACCTGCAAAAGAAAGGCCCGCTATAACCGATTCGGAAAAAAAACGAGAAAGAAACAAGATTCAAAGCGTCAAGTATTTTTATAGCGAGTGAGATTGTTCGATGAAAGAGATTGAAGCTGCGAACAACAAACTTCCGGTTCTTCATGCGACCTGCGTTTTCTCCGGTGAAGGTCAAAAACATGGCGCGTAGTTTGAAATCGTAATATTTTTGTTTCCAAGATCAATATTTTCTTCGCTAAATTAGGTTTATACGAAACTTGTATAACACGAACACAATCTAACTTGAAAGTTATTTCAGTGGGAGTAAATAAAAAAATCGTCTATCTCTGTGTACAGTACCCCTTTAATGAAAGCGAACATGATCATGATTTAACGTTCGTGACGATGACAACCCGACATTTACATGTTAACATATTTCTTTCTTTTTTTTGAGAAACAAAATGAACAAATTGAAATTGTCGCGACAAAGTTAAAGATGCATAATCCGAATTAACTCTTGAATATTACTATTTCCTTGGCTTCGGGGTAAAACATATTTGATTTGAGTTGAGGAACCCACCCATCAAAGCTGAGAGTGATCAGATATCGATTTTTTAAATCTATTATTTTTCACCATCGATAAAATTTAGTGGCCCAATAAAAAGTCGAAAGAGGACGGATGAAGATGGATAACTCAAAAAGCAAGTGGCTCTTGTTGTGTCAGATATTTGACAAACCCGCAAAATTTCATTGAACAAAATATTGATAAATAACAGGTTTTGGGCAATTGTATATTATATTTGACTGGTTAGCATTATTTTTGGGGCATTAATCGATTCTGGTAAACGAAGTGGCATTTCAAAAAATGGTGTTGTTGTTGTTGTTGAAATATGATGATATGGGAACCATCGAATCGGACTGAGTACCTTTAATGCCATTTGTTTTTAAATAATACCGGTATACTCAAAGGTACGAATTGTCGAAATGATACAGGAACTGGTATGAAATGTCCAGAACCCTGGAACGAAACATCTCTATGTCAAACTTCCATGGTATGAAATGCCAGCAACCTATTCATCCATTGCACATTATCATTTATTTCCAATGGGCATGGATACGAGTCTCCCATTGGGGAGGGGGTCCACCTTGATACATGTATGTTCCGACAGCACCCCCCTTGGGAGGAAGTTTCCTACAGATGGCTACACGGTACATGTATATCGGTCCAAAATTTGTTCGAAAATTATTAATTAGATATGACATTTTTGCACGGTATGGCTTGTTATCAAACTCCATTTGTACTTAGGTGAATATCACTTCAATTTTCCCTAAATCGAGTAATATCATTTTACGACATCACTAATTAAGAGTAATACATGTATGATTTTGTGATATCACGATCTGAGTAATACACGGTATGGCTTTGACATGGTCCAATTCTATTTCACTGTTAGAATAGGCATATATACCAATTTTATGTGATGTCACTCATTAGAAAGAGTTGTCAATATTACACTGTTACTAAGAGGCGAACTACCGTAATTAATAGATACATGTAGGGTATTACTTTGTTGGTTTTATATTATAGGCCTGATTTCAGCCCTCAGTAGCCTCATATCAGCCTTCGACGTCAGGTTGGTTGTGATATGAGGTTACCTCAGGGTGATATAGGGCCTAATATCAAACCACCAATGTTGGCGCTGCTAGTCTACAGGATCACTGTCTGGTTGTTCCCCTTGCCGATGAGATATAAATGGGTACAGGACGTTTTGTATCGTCTTAAGTCATTTCGTACCATATTTTTGGTAGTTTCGTACCATAATTTTGGTAGTTTCGTACCTTATTGTTTGGTCGTTTCGTACCATGTAGGAAATCAATTGGTCATTTCGTACCATGTTACTACATGTATGTCACACCATATGGAAACCAATAAATGTTTTTCTACAAAGTACGAAATAAAAAAAAGTAACCAAACAATCCGGTACCGGTAGGTAAAACCAAAAATTATGGCATGGATTACTATGGAACGACGATGGTTATGGTATCGAATACTGAAATAATGACGAAGTCACTGCAGTTGTATATATCATTTATGTGGTCACAATATATGCATGTATAATGCAACCTGTAAGTTGACATGACCTCTGTTCTAGTTGGCTTATGATTGAGTTCTGAAGTGCTGTTCGCACTGTCAGGTTTACATGATCAATACTCCAGCAATGTTCAGAATCCTATTCCACGACGCTCGTAGGAAACGTCTAGAAAATAGAATCCATATTTAATAAATCATTCAGACATTCAGTATTACCGATCGCCTGAATCAACATCTGACTGTTCCACTCAATGGTTGTTTTCAGAAGAAGTCGTCGCAATGTACAGTGCTAGTACGCACTACGCAGTAGATCAAACGATTATCTTACGGTGTTAGAGATGTTGCTGTTGTTGTTATTGTTGACATAATCATATTCATACTGCTGTTGTTAGTACTTGTCACACACATCCCAAGTTCTCCACCGAATTTTGACAGACAATCCCTGCAACACTGACTGAGAACAATGATAATCACTGTAATACTGACAGTGAATGAGTTATAGATACTGACAGTGATACATCAACATCATACAGTCCTCAAATTCGGTTGCTTAAATAAGATCTTCGTCGGCATTCTGGGTCACTATTAAAAACAAGCTCTCAAATGCATCTTCGGTATCTGCTACAGGTACAGGATATAGTCCACAGTCCGTATATCATCGCAGTTTTCATGTTCAGGGTCACTTTCTGACGCGAAAATGTTCGAAAACATGCATTTTTTTTTTTGGCAGCGGGGATATCCCATGTTGACGTCACGGATTTTGCGGTTATGTGACTCCAGCAAGATTGGTGGCGCCCCTAGCATTAATTTAAGATTGGTGGCGCCCCTAGCGTTCATGGTTTGTAAACGGAAGCTATTAATTCTGTAGACTCGTCCATTAATTCTGCATTTTTAGTCATTGGTTTCACCGGAAATAGTTGATTCCGCTATTAGATATTGATTCGAATACGAACGTTATTAATTATTGTGCATTGGTGATAATTTATATCTTTTAAATATAAGAATGACAATAAGGTCTATTAGTTTTATAACGATAATCATTGATCGTGGGAAATCGTCTATTGGTTTGAAATATCTTTATTGATTAAGAAAATATGGCTATTGAAACGGAATGTACGTTTATTGAATATGCGCGAATCTTACTAATTGTGTGTTGTTAGATATTAGTTGAACAATGAATACTATTAAATTAAAATAGAACATTAATTTTGCATCGGTCAACATTGATTATGAATCTATATCTATTAAAACGTAACTGTCTCTTGTTGAATCCAAGAACGATTATTGGTTTGGAAATGGAGTATATTGGTTTGAAAATAGAGACTATTGTTTTCACAAACCACCATTAACTTTTATTTCATGTAATTTCCGACCGAATGGCCGCCCATAAGGTAATTCAACCGCGACAATAGGTACTTTCGCAAGAAATTACACCGATTTGTTGATACTCATACAATTATCGACAACAATTATTTAAATCCATAATTTGGCGTTTGTGTATGATTCTAACACACGACATGGACTTGTTCCTGTCAAAAGTAATGTACATCTTTCCGAATAGCCGCAGGATGACATGAACAATTGAACACGGTTGTGATTATATCAATATTTAGTCAGAATTATTTCCTCAGACTGTAAAAGTTTCCAAATAATGGTTTCAAATCATTAGAAACGTCACGATTAAATGGGTCAGAGAATTTCTATCAACGAGTGATAAATCCATCTATATAATATGTGGTTAACTGTTCTTCTGGGATATCGAATTGCAGTCATTTTAGCGATGTTAACGTACGTATATCTTCCTCCATCGCACGGGATAGGCTTGACCGGATTCTCGATCGGCGGTACGATCACCGTGTTGGTGATACGCGGGTGACCGGTGTGCTAAAGCCACATTGAACTCGAATCGAGTCCTATATGACTTTTGAAAAAGTTATCTGGACTCCGGGTGACGTCACGAAGTAATTATAATCAAAGCGCAGTAACTCTATTGGCAAGTGAATCAGTGAAATTGCGATGCGGGCGTGTTACTCTAATGGATTCAGTCAGACGTTTTACTGTCGCATTGAACTTTTTTTTCCACTTCCGTGTTTATTGTTCCCATTTTCAAATACTTTCTGAGGATCAAATACAGGATTTTATAGACAATCAAAGATGGATAATTTAAATGTCATTATAAAATGTTGTGTACAGTATGTGTTTTTCAAGTTGTACTGGTCCAGGTTGTGGTGAAAAGTAATATTGGACTCGACGCTACGTGTCTCGTCCAATATAATGGGACAACAGTTTTATTATAATTCGGAACAAAGGACATTCTGAATAATTATATAAAAAATGTGGTAGAGGAAATTCCCCAATGATCTAATCAGTATCTTAAACCCCTGTCACACTCAGGCCGGCACTCTCACTGCGCTGCAAAAGTACCAACATATGAGTAACACGCAGGAGGAGCGCCGAAAACTGTCGAAAATTGTCAAACTTTAAAAACAAAGTATGCTCCTATTGCGTTCCTACTTTGTCAAGTCTCACGCTCTTAGTGCGTTCAAGTCGCTGTCATTGTGATGCTAGTACGTTCTCAATAAGTTCGCAAAACGTTCTCTGCGCGGGCGCGGAGAGTATAGATAGCGCCTCCTGCGTTCTCCAGTCATAGTCAGTTTGTATGTTGTGTGGAAATAACCCAACACTCCGCAATAGATTAGCTGTCCGATTAAACTACTGTCACACTCCGCTGCGATCAGGCCGGCGCTTGTATTGCGCTGAAAAATAATCAAAGCGCCAAGCAAAGCGCAGTAAGGTATCCAAGAACGTATTGGTGACGCAGTGGACACTGGCTAGGACGGGGGAGGGTCTCCGTGATCGCCCCAGAGCGCCAGAGCGCCGCGCTTGTTTTGTGCATGCACAAAACAAGCGCAGAGGTTCGGCGTTCTGACCAGGCGTAGTACCGTCGCCATGACAGCGCAAAGCGTACTAACAACGCAATGACAACGACATGAACGCATTAAGAGCGTTTACGGGGCGTGGAGGAAACGCAGTGATAGCGCGTGGGAGCGCGTGGGAGCGTGAGACTTGACGTGACAAAGCAGGAACGCAATGGGTCGTACAAAGAGCGCGATGAAAACGTGATAAGCGGGATAGGAGCATAGCTTGTCACGCGCGCCGCATGTATAACTGGTGGGGGAGTTTCTCGTTTCGCGTGCGTAGTGAGAATTTGCTTAAGCTTACTGTAGTCGCAAAAGACAAGATTAAGTCCTTGCTGCGACCACGAGAAGCTAATATGCGCTCTTGCTACGTCCACATAACGCTCACGTCGCTCGCTTGGCGCTTTGCTTTGCGCTGTCACGGCGACAGTAATACGTCCTGGTCAGAACGCTGAGCCTCTGCGCTTGTTTTGTGTATGCATAAAACAAGCTTGGCGCTCTGGCACCTATGGGCGACCATGGAGATCCTCGCCCGTTGTAGCCAGTGTCCACTGCGTCACCAATCGGTTCTTGGAGACCTTAGTGCGTTTAGGTGGGCGCTTTGATACTTTTGCAGCGCAATGAGAGCGCCGGCCTGAGTGTGACAGGGGCTTAAACAGTATTCAATAAGGTATGTTGTTTTTGTGGCGAGAATATACCCAGAACGATCAAAACCTCAGAATTATATTGTTCAAGATGTGGGGGGGGGGGGGGGGTTAATATATACGTTTGCTTTATTGGTTCATTATCGCGTCATTAACTTTCAGGAACAGTGCCAAGTATATTTAATGCACAAATGTATGCGGGGATCCCCGAATCAGTAACATAACAGAATACGATACCCGGAAGATATGTGCCTTGTGTATTTTTATACGTTCTTAATATCAGAGAGCTCTAACCACGAATCATGCGTAATAAGAAAGAAGAATATGACTGTGTTTGCCAAGTAATAAAGTATAACGTAATAAGCTACCCGGAAGATATGTATAGATATAAAAGCTTGCTCCTTGTTTGCCCAGAACAGCATTATACGTCACTGAAGCGCTAGCTTCAAACTGGAGTTTGTCTCGCTTCCAATAACCAACTTGTATTAACTTCTAGAACGAAAAACTTAAAGGTACTCAATCCTATAAAACTCCTCTCAATTACTATTTCAGTGACTTCGGGGGTCAAAAATATTTGATTCGAGTCGAGGAAGCCACCCATCAAAGCTCAGATTTTTTAGATATCGATTTTAGAAATCTATTATTTTTCATTATCGGGATTACTTTCTGGCCCAGATCACAGTCAAAATTGCGTTATTATTACCACTTGATTTTAGAGTTATTCATCCTTGTCTGTTTCAATAGTGTTTTGGTGTACACATCTCGAGCATATTACGAAGTTGGAGGCAATTATTAGTACTCATCTCGAGAAAATAACAAATTTCAAAAATCAATATCTAATAACTGAGCTTTGCTTGATGGGTTCCTCGACTCGAATCAAATATTTGTTACCCCCCAAAGCCAAAGAAATAGTAATATAGGACCCTCTGATCGGATTGTTGTTGTTGGAATCTGTTGAGATGGGGACCCTCTGATCGGATTGAGTACCTTTAATATATTCGATATCCATGCTGTGGTCGTTCTTCGTGTCAGTGATATACCTGTATCAGAATTATAGAGACATGGACTGGTTCAGTCTGTGACTGTGAGTTCATTGAGACGAATGTTCGTGAATAAATTCTCGTTTGAAGTAATTTCTTATCGAAATTAAAGGCCAGGTATCGATGGAAATGGTACATTGAGATGTCCCACAACCCAGATCAAGCTTGAAAATATGATATATATAAAATAAATGTTGAGCTTCCGAGCACTATATGGACCTTTAAATTCGGGGCCACATCAAAGAAAATAAACATAACCATTTACGATCGGCGGTAATATATACGTTAAAATTCAAAATCATCTTGGGACAAGGTACATATCGTCCGGGTATATTCTTCATTACTTGGTAAACACGGTCATATTCTTCTTTCTTATTACGTATGATTCGTGGTTATTTTTCAGTGATATTCAGAAAGTACAAAGATATGCACTCATAATACTCTTGAGTCAAGGCACTGTCAGATCTTCCGGGTATAGCATAGTATGTTATGCTAATGGTTGGGGAATGCCCGTAAACATTTGTGCATTCAATTTACTGCGCACTATTCCTGAAAGTTAATGACGCGCGATAAGTCAATAAAGCTAACGTATATATATTCGCCCAACTTGATCAAAATAATTGTGGGATTTGGTTTGATATTGGTATGATATCCACAAAAACAATATATTCGATCGGAGGTTGAGTTTTAGATGCGCAATTTATGTTGTCCCCACATCTATGATCGAGAAGACAAAATTATTCTTAAACAAAATGTGTGTCCCATTGTATGGACTTTGGTGTGATGAAATACCACATTTGAGGTCATACAACTCAATACATTGACATCCATATGCCATGTGTTTATTACAACATCTTAAGTGTACTAGGTTAAATACACTGTGCTGGAGTTGCTAACCACATATGTGCCAAAATCAACTTATGGCCCTGTGAATCCTTAGTATTGACTCTTTTCCAAAAAATGCCATTTTGGACTGTTTTGGGGTGTTTTTGTCCATTTTTAAATATTTTGTTTTACACAAATAGTAAACAACAATGAATACAATTAGTGTTTAATGTGTAAAATCATTTGAACGTTCCTCCTAAAACACTTAGTGTTGGAAAAATAGGATTAAATTTTTCAAGAAACTGACGTCAAATTTGAACATTGATAATGGGTAGGTGAAATCACAAACGGCTATGATCTTGTCACCATATTCCAGTCATTGGAGACAAAGGGTTGTTTTATTCCCGTTTGTGTGGATTATTCTTGCATAATAAAACGCTTAGTACTTTAGTGGAGGTTTATTTAGATCTTTATGAGCATGTTATATAGAACAACCCCGAAATAATGATTCACCATTTCGCTAACGAGTTGCAACAAAAAGGATCATAGCTCTCAATATGAACACCAAAACAGGAAGCAGTATACTCTGTATCAAAGAATAATTATCGTAGGAGCTGGTGATAGTAAAGTTTTATGAATCAAGGTCCATGTTTTCTGAGATTTTGTCAATATGGTTTCCCCTACCCCATTTTTCAGATATTCAAATTAAGCATCAGTTTCCAGAAAAAATGTGTTAAATTCAATGACATTCATTGACATATCCAATATAAGGCTATCATTTCAACACTAAAGTGTTTTCGGCGGAAAGTTCAAATGATTTTACACATTAAACGCACATTGTTTTAATTTTTATACACAAAAACCTTTAAAAATGGAGGAAAAAAACGCCCAAAATGGCATTTTTATAAAAGAGTAAATTCTCAGGATTCATAGGGTCATAATTTGATTTTCTACGCCATGATTTTGGAGATTCCTTCACGGCGTGTTTAACCGTGTATTCTTAAGTGATTAAGAGAAATACAGGGGAAATGGATACATATTTATTGAGTTGTATGACCTCAAATATGCTATTTCATCACGCCGGTTCCGGACCACAGGCAAATTTGGCTAATTCCATACAATGGTGGAACACACAATTTGTTTAATAATATTTTTGTCCTCTCAATCGTAGATGCATACAGAAATCATATTGTGTGTACAACCTAGAGAGGAAATGACTAAAACAACAAGAAATCCCTTCATGTTTCTTTAGTTTTTAAAATACAAGACCGTAACAAATGGATTTTAAAACTAATTTTGAGAAATTGAGGCTCCGAAATTAGATAAACTCCAAATTTTGGAGGCATAGAACTAAAAACATACTCTACGTGTCTGGGAAAGGTTTTCTGTTCTGTAATCAGGATTGTGTACTCTACAAAATGGATATATAAATGAAAGTCCTAGTGAAATAAAGGTTTTTATAAACATTCTTGAATAGCGCCATAAATAGAGTATTTTACCAAATTTTGACAAATTTATTTCACAAAATTCATCAATTTCGCATTTCTTGATTCTTTTTTATATTTAGTATGTTGTTTGAGATGGGTTAAAGTACTTATTCCCACTGAGAAACTTTGTGTTGCAATTAGTTTGAGGTGAAACCATAAATGCACTGGACTAATAATAGACCTTTACTGTTTTGCTCGCGTTATTAGTAACACAGGTGCCGAAGGTGCCCCCGGAATTGACGCATGGCATGTTGCATGCATATAACACTGTGTTAACTCGCGTTTTTTTCTCCATAATTCAACATAGGCTCCTAAAAATAATCATATAATATACAGAATAAAGATTTGGATGTGCATGATATATGCTGTTTCGTGGTTTGCATAATTCCGTGTTACCCACAACATATGACGTTTAATGGGGAGTCTCGCATGACTATATTTTATCATATTTAAATCATATTTTAAAAACTAAACAAGAAATGCATGTGGCAACCGCACGGACTAGAGGGATGCAGTGTTCGGTTTTATAATTTGGGTTGGGCCACCATAACTCGTCGTTTATTTGGTCAAAATCGGTTCATAAATACCAAAACGGCTGTGGTTGCCATTCTGGCAACCGCACGGGCTAGTAGTGTGCGATTTTCGGTTTTTATAGTATAGTTTGGGTGGGCCACCCTACCGCACCGTTTATTTGATCAAAATCGGTTCATAAATACCGAAACGGCTATGGTTGCCATTTTGGCCACCTCCTCCTGTGGCAACCACACGGGCTATATGGGTGCAGTTTTCGGTTTTTATAGTATTAGGCCAGGCAAATATGGACATAGGTGTCGCCTGGAGAGGGAATTTATGAGACCTACATTTTTGGTTACCGTAAATACTAAACTTTCGGAATCCGTATGTTGGATTTGTCAGATAGGCGGACTTTTTTCTCACCGCGTGGTTTTCTTGAGGCACCCGATGAAAAAATTGGTCATTTTTTAAATAAAGCCGACATGTTTGACAGAGCATTTTCACACATTTTGAGTAGAAATATTCGTCCGATTTTGATACCTGAGGGTGGGGCGATAACCAGAGTAGGGTAAAACATGTAACCATTGAATCTTGGAATTGCAGTCATGACGTTATGTGACGTCAAATAATATTTGGGGTGAGACAAATATGACGATTCACGCATAGCGTTGTCTTTCGTTTCTTTTAAATCATAAAGTAAGACGGGTATGCCACATTGCTTTATACCATGGGAAACTACTGCCAATTGGCTATATTTTGATATATAACTTATCGCTGTAGGCTGCATTATTTTTTATCAGAGGCAGAAAAATCAACCCTCCCCTAAAGTTAAGATGCGCAATGATGTGGTATAAGGCACACAGAACTCACGGTTACATGTCAATAGGCTTAATTAACACAATGGCCGTTTAAAGTCTGCTAAAGAATGTAATAATATATAAGTTACTGTCTACAAACTCGAACATTAACGTAGAAACAAAATATAATGTACCCTCAAACCCGAAATTTTAATAAATTTTAGAATATTTACTAAAAAATGATATAAAACGCGTTTGTTTATTTTCTGGAAGGCAAAAAAGAAAAGAATTAGTAAGGGTGGAGATAATTGGTGTATACGGCAATTTCATTCCGCCTTGTTTAAAAATGACATACTAACCCAAAATGGCAGCCGCAATATAGGTGGAAATTGTGAAATATGAAAGAACGCACAATTACTTGCTTAAATGGTTTACCTAACAAAGCGGTCGTTGATGAACTGCTAAACTATAGTTTAAGGTGTATATCCCGATCTACAAACTCGAACAATAAAGTGAAATTATTACACAATGGACCTCCTGGCACAAAATTTTGATAAAGTTTAGGCATTTTTCTCCAAAAATAACCTAAAGCCATTTTTGTCATCTTCTCGGAAGCCATAAAGCGCAGAATGTAGCGTGGTGGAGATGTTTGGTGTGTACGGTAATTCAGTGTCGTTTTTGATTAAAAAATGGCTTACTAACCCCACGATGGCTGCCAATACGGTGGTCAGAATAAATGGTGAAATATGTCATGTTTCACTTTTATCGCCGCCATCTAATGTCTCACACAACCCAAAGTATTATATTCATGTTACACCGGGACATCATGATGCGCCATTCTATTTAACATTGTCACCTGAATTGTGCCCATTATTGACGAATCTTGCATTCATGAGCATTCGTGCTCAAGTCAACCGTGTCTCTTGAAATAGGTGGCAATTTGAGCGAGGTATTTACAGATGAACAGGATATTTTAAAACGAAGAACCGAGTAACAGTAATACATTGATTGCCTGATTGTTATTTATGCCAGTCACCTTTGACATAATCAATATGAAATTACTTAAACCTGACAATAGAAGGTCAATCTTTCTCAATGAATATTATTCCAAGTGCTACCAATTATGATGGTACATATGAGGTGGATATGTCGTGGATGCCAGTATCGAAATCTGGGCTAGACGAGGTAGATGCGGGTTCACACCTCGACTTGACTGGGCGAAATTTGGGACCGATTTTAAAGCTAGATGTGAGATAAGCAACATCTCATTGTGCCATCCGATAAATTCATTACCACTTCGATAAGAAATGATAATTTGTTCACACTCACCGAAGCAACCACAATTGAAGCAATGATTTTGATTCTGAGTCAGTGCCTCCATTAATCTGTTATATATACAATGCACAATTGATGTACAATAGCTTCGACCCACAGAAGACGGCCGCGTTGACACAGAGTGAATTTTTCCAGACCCTAAATCACCATCGCCGCTTTCATTGACTAGTGTCCAATAACGCAAAGAAGATGAGATTCAGAAAAAGATAGCGCTCGTCGTACAAAATTAGTTTTTGCATCTTCCGAAAATACATCTGATCAGTGATTAACATAAGATTAGTCATGTCCAGAATGAGAATCCCTCCTGTGTTTCTAACTTAATTAAGCAGTTTCTGTTGAACAAGATCGCCACGAAGGACCGCTTTCTTTGCAATATATGAACGCGATAACCTTCAGAAATATCAAATGTTGTTTCCAACTTGGTGGAAAAGTAAACTTGTCTACTATATGTTACATCTGAACTGATCATATTCAGACCAGGAGACCTGCTGCTGTTGCAAGTACCATTTGTGTTTGAAACGTAAAATCCATGCCATTAATGTATCAATCGGGCTGTATTCAATATTCGTATTTACAGGCAACTCCGGCGGAAAACAATTTGGCGAATAATTCCTCGTCCCCAATATCGTCCCGATTTTACAAAGACATATGCATGTATTTCCCACACGCTGTTCAGTAAATACTAAACTATGGCTATTGTGTCCAGTTACTGATTTCGCTCAGCACAATCGGAGTTGTTTTGGATGAGTTATCGTAGATCAGATTCTGGTCTGCACAGAAGTCGTTGCTATATGTCATTTCTGAGATGCAGCGACAAATTACACCAAGACTCGTGATCTCATTTTGTTTTACCCATTTGTACACCAAACACTACCAGAATATAATATCAGGATACGCACTATACACACGGTCTACACACGTCGCGCATAATGTGTTAACTATAGATACATTTGAATTTAACTGTAAGACATCTGGCGTTAGATATGACGTGTGGTGGAATTATAATGCTTTAATCATGAACGGCCATAATCAAAATATGGTATGTTTTCAGACATCCGACCTGCTGGCATCAGAAGGTCCCTAACCGCATTATTTTTGGACTTATCTAGAAAGTTATTATACGCTTCCTGGTATCAACCCGTGTATGGCATGTATACAAATAATTGAAATTGTCGTCCTTTTCATTTTGGTGTCACAATGAGCTAAGACTTACACTGGGATACCAAAAAGTCCAAAATGTATCAGTCTACATGATAAAACTCCATGCCAATACTCCGATATATATGCTGTTTTCTGAATGTACAGCCTTCCAGAAGTAATCCTACCTACTCATCGGCATAGAAATATATGGGTAATATGACTGTTCGTCTAGCATGGGGTACCTCGTCTTACAAGCAATTGTTCAGTCACATCTGGAAATCATGAGTGCACATGGGGTGACACGAGACTCCAGTACCATACTATACAGAGTAACATACATAGGGACATAGTTTGACAGTTTTATGTGCTTTACCACATCGCTGGTATTTTCGTTGTTGGAAATGTCGCTTAGAGCCTTGACTTTGCTTTGCAACTTATCTACTGCCAATACAAGCAAATACCTCCAACCCGTTAAGCAGCTGACAAACTACAATAGGTAAATCAACCAGGTTTCCATCTCCTTGTGTGCGAAATATGTGTCATGGAAAATAATCCGGTAAATGTTTGAATAAAAAACGAGTCTGTTGCGTGATGATGAAACTGAACGAACCTGTATGATGTGACGGTTTGATAATTTGCTGGATATGTCCTCTTGCGGAATTGGCAGCAATTGCTATTGGTCAATGAGATCCATTTATACTTACGTTTAGAACGGTATACATAAGACCCAATGTATCAGTAGCTCCGTTCTTGTAACCACGCCTCGTTGATAGAGGGTAACTAACGAATCGTATCAACATGAGTTATTTGATGAGATATGTATCCGAATTGGTTAATTGGTTAATTCTGTTATTCGCGGTCGCATTTTGTTACAAATAGCCATAGAGAGTGCCAAGTATGCTTAAATGTCGTGTTAGATTTAATGGAACATGCACAATTCCCTTATTCTTTTCGCAAAGATAGTCAGACAGCCATCTGCCTTAAATCAATCATGTTTATTGTGAAATAATTTGCACGACATGCCACCGATTTCGAAGAACAAATCTTACTTGAGCGCAAATGAATGCAAAATTTGTCGATCCTCTCACTCGTGGGTACCAATCTGGTTGTCATTTTAATATAACTGACCAATGTTACGTCCTAGTATTGCATAAATGATATGAATATAATAGGACTATTGGTTTTATAACACATTTCATTGCGATGGTGGTGTTAATTGCCGCATGACATATTTTACAATTTCCATCCATATACCGGCCACCGTATTGGCAGCCATCTTGGGGTTAATATGTCACGTAGTAACCGCCGACGCCATGAAATTATCGTACATAGAAATTATATCTAACCACATTATTGTCTTTATGCATTTCGAGAAGATGACAAAAATAGGTTTTCGATTAGTTTTGGACTAAACTAATTAAATATTTAATCAAAAATTGGGGCCAGGAGGTGCTCTGTGTACCGGTTTCACTTAAATTTTCTAGTCGATGTATCGGGATTTGTAATACGACCCTGCCTAACTATGCTTAAAAGCCATGTCCTGATTGGCCAGTGGCCCGAGTTACCATGGCTATCTCGTTCCAGTTTTGTGGTACAATTCTACTTTTTCCAATTGTACCACGAAAAAAATCGGTTTATTCAGATCGCCGCACGCGACTTTTCCCGTCTTTTCTAACTCCGCGCAAACGGGGCATCAACGGAGTACACCCGCACCCGTAACTCTTTGAATTAATTTGCTACATCTTGACAATCTTGCGAATTTTCTAGCGATTTTTCGCTTGAAACCAGTTTGGTTGCCAATGAATATGGTCCAAATGATGTTATTATATACTGATATATGTTACGACCAAAGAAAGTTACTTAATAAGTATATTAAATGACAAAATAAATCCATGGGGCCGGGCTGTGCATTCGTCGATTCGAATCTCGATCATATTCGATATTTCGGAATCAAGTTGAAAATGAAAGCGCTTGTTCACCAGTACAGAAGGGGAATAAGATTAGTTTAGTAAACTAGATCATTTAGATCGCTTTGTGTAAGGAAAATGGTCCATAGTCGATGATAATATTCATGTTGTCCCAACAACGTTCAACACAGAAATGACAGCAATCGTATTTCCTGTACAATTTAAATGAAAGACACGGGCGCCGCTGAAAACACATCGTTTTTTAGCCAATCACAACGATTATTCACGCAAACAAATTACTGGAGTACTCCATGCAAAGAATCTAGTACGCCCAATACGAATTACACCACGAAATGTTTTCTCACCTGAGACCGAAAAAGCGCAGTATTTCGTTGACTATTCAGTCGAATTGTGACCATAAACTTTCAGTCGTATTACAAAAGAAATAAATACACGGTGTAGAGGTGTGTATGGTCAAGTTGTACCACAAAAAACTTATTGTAGGACTCCGCTACGCGTCGTCCTACAATCAGTTTTTTTGTGGTACAACTTGACCATACACACCTCTACACCGTGTATTTATTTCTTAAATATATATTACATAAAACTGTAGCAGTTTATTAACGGCCGTTGTGTTAGTTAAGTCATTTTGGCAAGTAATCGTGCGTTCTTACAAATTTCACAATTCCCACATATATACCGGCCACCATATTGGCAGCCATCTTGGGTTATTATGCCAGTTTTTAAACCAAGACGGAACGAAATTACCGTACACACTAATTATCTCCGCCCTTAATACATTATTTTCATTTTTGCCTCCCGGAAGAAGACAAAATGCATTTTAGATTATCATTTAGAAAAAATCTCAAATTTGTTAAAAAATTGAGTCTGGAGGTACATTATGTAATATTGTTACTGTAATGCTCGACTGTGTCGATCTACACATATCTATTAGACAATACCTTAGCAGTCCACCAACGGCCGTTGTGTTAATTTCGCAATTTGGCACATAATCGTGTGTTCTGTGTGCCTTACACCACAGCCTGACGCCTCTCATCTTTAGGGGGGAGGGTTGATTTTTCTGCCTTTGATAAAAAATGATGCGACCAACAGCGATAAGTGATATATTAGAACGTAGCTAATTGGCAGTAGTTTCCTATGGTATAAAATAATTGGGCATAACTATCTTACTTCTGATTTTATAAGAAACGAAAGACAACGCTTTGCGTGAATCGTCATATTCTTCTCACCCTAAAAATTATTTGACGTCATGACTGTCGTTCCGAGATTCAATGGTTACATGTATTACCTTACTCTGGTTATCGCCCCATTCACACGTATCAAAATTGGATGAATATCTCTTCTCTAAAGGTGTGAATATACTCTGTCAAATATGTCGGCTTTATTTAAAAAATCACCGATTTTATCACCAGGTGCCTCAATAAAACCACGCGGTGCGAAAAAAGTCCGCCTATCTGACAAATCCAACATACGGATTCCGAAAGATAAATGTTCATGCTAACCAAAAATGTAGGTCTCATAAATTCCCTCTCCAGGCGACACCTATGTCCATATTTGCCTAGACTATATAGTTTGGGGTGGGCCACCATACCACACCGTTAATTGGTCGATATTGAATGTTTCCTAATAAGGAACTGGGAATAAGTAACCGATGTCACCGTAGTGAAGGTATCCACTTCCTATCTCCTCGACATTTTACTTATGTTGATATGATACAACGTAAGTGCATGCTGCTCTGCCAGAAACAACAAACGTAATTAAAATAATCAACTGAAATGCAACAAATCTTATGAATTGAACTGGTGTGCATAACAACACAAAACAAAAGAAAAAGAAACACTAATGGTACGTGATATAGGGTACATGTATAACGGAAAGACTACAGCATACAATGTGCTCGATTATCACTGATATTCAATGTCACTGTCCTCATTATCTCCGTAAGAGGTCACAATCCGTTAGGAAATCCTGTATATCATCAGGGAGTGCCTTTTCGATCCCTTTAATTTGGAACTCTTCCGTCCAACCATTATTGTACAAAGGGGGTGTTTACACTTGCCTCGTGTCTGCTAATTGCCAAATTCTCGCAACAATGTTTGCACGGAGACTGTGAAACATCAATGATGCATGACACGTCAATAGATTTGTTTTTGGCCCAAACATTTTCTTTCAAATAGTTGCTTTCGACCATCATTGACCATTGTGTGGCGACACCCATACGTATCCCTCAAGCTCTTCTGCAACCTTACTTTCAAGAGTCCACGATGATCCAAACGTAATAAATGTCCCAATAAACTTGTCATATTTCTCCAATGTCTTCAGCATACACTTTTGCCTTTACGAAACAACGATGAGATGTAGTCATTTCCGGTAAATGCAAGGAATCCTATCAAATTTCATTCATTCATTTTAATTTGTGCTCAAATCTATATCACCCAGCTTAATATCCTTGCGATGTATTCCGCTCCCATAATCAAGGTAAACCTGACCCACCCTTCACAGCACACCGAACATTATTACCAGTATATCTGATTCAGAAAATCATAAAGTTTCTTGGAATCTTTGACTCTGGTGATTGGGTCATAACTTTAGCAGAATGATCCCTTTTACTCATTTCGGCTGATTTGATCGATTGCTCTTGGTATGTATCGACAACAATGTCTACCCTTATGTAACCCGAAGGCAGTGACTGCAAGAGCCTCCATGCAAGTTCTTCATATCGGGCAATTCAACGAACATGTGATATGAATACATGCCATCATGTCGACAATAAATGTTGAAACACTAGTTGTACAAGGTAGTGACTCTTTTGTGATGTAGAATAAGTGCCTGTGAATAAGACAGAATTGTATTTTGTAATTCCACCGGCTGTTATTGGCGTCCCTGTTCAAAGTTTGCTCGCCTCTCTGGTCTATCGCTACATTTAAAGGAACTTTATCTTGACCTTGTAGCGATAGCCCCTTTTCACGCAAACGTTTCATCAAACCAGGATACAAGCTTTCAATGTACTTCAGTACTTCAACATAATACGACCCATTCTATCTTGCATAATTTGTCTTCTGTATTGCAAAATATAATGGAACAAAATATTCCCAGCAAAATACCAGTAATGTTTTATATCGATATAACGAGATAATATGTCGTTATAACGACACAAGGATCCAGTTATTTCAAGATAACATGTCGTTATAACGACATACCTATTTCGTATAACGAGATATTCTATTGAAATAACTTGATAATATTTTGAAATAACTTGATAATATCTTGAAATGACGAGATATTATCTTGAAATAACGGAATAATATATTGAACGCATTTTATCCACAGAATGTGCATTACAAAATCATATATGTTTAATTTGAGCCTCTTCAAATATGCATTCGAGCGGAAATTCCAAGTATTTGGTGTCGCAATATTCGCACTTACCTGGTGTTCCTTCTGGTTATTTAACCAATATGAATGTTGACAGGCGCCGGTAGTGATTAATAAGTCGCCACTCACCGATTCAAATGTCAGAACTTCCTGGTACATACGGGCGTCCATCCGATAGGCTAGTTACCCCCGGCCCCATATTTAATATTAAATTTGAATGAGCTTGAATAAACACTGCATGTCTACCTATTGCCGATATATTACTTGTTATTTCACAATGCTGTCCGCTTTGTTCGGCATTCCCAAGAAAAGTTGATCGGCAATTGAATTGAATTCCGTGCACTATTCACATAACGCGGATGTTTACTGGGCCCGACAACCCGATTTAACCCATCCATGACTGGAGCTTCCTGCATGATTGTTTGCGGAAACCCTGTGCCAATGCATTCTCCTATATATGACAATGCATTCTCCCATATGGCTGTTGACCTAAACAAAAATGAGACCATATCCACACCGTCTGCAATACAATTATCTCAGCACACAAATAATTAAAGCTTCCAAAACGTGTACACATGCACGGACATCGGAAAATTGGCAGATAAGTAGCATTTACCTCGACTTGTAACCAACAATTGTTATCCACATGTGGTTTGTAACTTACATTCTATGTTGACAGACATCGTGTGTTAATGTAACTCGAGAATAGCTTATTATGGGGTTGGTATATTCTAACAAGTTCGAAGGTTTCCGACAACATTTTCCTTAATTTTTCAAATTAAGGAATTTCAGGCCATATACAAAGAGCGATTGTCTCACTTCAGTGTGAACGATTGAAAGCAGATGGAAAACTGCTGTGACTTCGCAAGTCCACCCCTCCTCCATGCATGCCGCCAAAAGAAGAATTTAGATTTGTTTTTAAACGGTCCAATTTCTCTCTCCGTCCGCTCTTGCATGAGTTCATGTTTTTCCAACTGTTTCCAGGCGGGTAGGTGAGTCTCAGCCCCTCCATATATATCACAGATTTTTTTCAATACCATGTAAATGTGTTTCCAATTCCATGTTTAAAGACAAATTATGGCTACAAAACTGAAATTAATAAACTGTTCAAGTTGAAATTATACCAATGTCACATAGGGTGCTGACCGGACCACTTCCACGCCATGGGACCGCCTTGGGCCTGTCAATTCACCCCCACCGGCCCAGTCGATTTCACCCTTGAGTAATGCAAACGCCGTCGTAAAGTAATTGACAACAATGCTGTGGAAACCCCAGTTATACAATTAGATGAGACCCCTTAGATGGTCCCCTTAGATCGCTGTTTTCTCGACTGTTAGTGGCTCTTACGACAGTTGGCCAATATGGATATGTTCATGAATTATTGTAGCTCACATGAGGCTCATAAGTAGGGTGTTAACGTGTTATCATTGGGTTAAAATCATACTTTTTTCAGCGGGAGACAATGTTCAGAAACCATACCCAGGCATTTTGTGTAGCGTTTTTCTCAGACATAGAAACTAAGGGAGGGGCGAAGAAGCGTGCATATGTTGGCACTAATATCACCCTACAGGGCTGTGAACCGTTTATTGTAATACATATGATAATTACCTGTCCATGTAGATATTAGTTACTGTTTGCGTCTCGGTCGCTCGAAAAAATCGCGATTTGACCGCCACAGCATCCGTACACTCCAAACACAGCGGACATACACCCGCCACAGCGCAGAAACGATTGGTCGGTGTGTGTTACGTCCTTCTTTTCGTGTGGGTCCCAAACTGCTGCTCCATGTTCAAGATATTGGGTGTCATTGACCGTTTGAAGGATGTCATTGTTTAGTTGGAACATGTGCGATGATCGGTTCCGAATGCCCATGATGAAACATTTTGAGGTGTTAAATCGCATTCCCCATGTACTTGTCCAATCTTCAAGAGCTTACAGGTCATTCTGGATGATCTTGTGGTCGTCTTGTTTGTGGATGTTTCTATATATGAGACAGTCATCTGCGAAGAGTCTTATCTGGGAGTTTACGCAGTTTGGTATGTCGTTTGGATGTACGAGGAACAGGAGGGGTCCCAGTACAGTGCCTTGTGGAACTCCCGAGTCCACTATGTCAGCCAATCTAGTATGTTGTTTCGGATCCCGTAATTTTCAAGCTTCTGCAATTTGTTGTGGGGCACTGTATCCACTCCTGGTCAAGTGGTCCTGCAGAAATGCTATGATGGTGGTGGGTCCTGCTGTTTTACTATGATGCGGTTAGTACAAAGCGATGCTGGTGACCGCGTGCGCGTTCCGCCTCGTGTTTACATCGAAACTACGCAATTACAACATGGTGTAAACATTCTGATGATCACACATGAATGCACTAAAACCTCCGGTATACATACATTCTGCAACTCCGCGGACGACTTGAGAATGACGTTCTTTGGTGAGTATATTAACCTAGTTATTGTTACACCAAAAAATTAAGTTTTGTCGCGTTACATGACTGAAATCATCCCAGATGAAGGGAATGCTGATTTTAATAACAAAGACACACATTCATTCAAAAGATATATAGCGTACGCTTGAAACAAGCCCAATTTGGTATTCTAGGGTCCACACTGATTGGTGCGGGACCAAGGTGATGTTGGTGGGAATCCACACTGATGATGGTGAGGATCCACTCTAATGTTGTTGAAATATTTTTCTTCCATATTACTGAGCTCAAATCATGAACACATCGATTTCAAACACTACGATGAGCGAAATTACAGTCCACCGGGAAGTCAGAAAGATCTTTAGAATCGAGAATAATGACCCAAATATCACAATTTGGACTATACCGTGACATTGGCTACTCATTCCCAGTTACTTATTCCTTATTCGGAAACATGCAAACTTGACCATATAAACGGTGCGGTAGGGTGGATCACACCAAGTTATGTTAGAAAAACCGAAAACCGAACCAATATATAGCCCGCGCGGTTGCCACAGAGGTGGCAAAAAGGGCACCCATTGCCGTTTCGGTATCAATGGACCGATTTTGACCAAATAAACGGTGCAATAGGGTGGCCCACCCAATGTTTATACTACAAAAACCGAAAACCGCACCCTCTAGACGACGCGGTTGCCACAGGAGGTGGCAAAAAGGGCACCCATTGTCGTTTCGGTATTTGTGGGCCAATTATGACCAAATAAACGATGCAGTGGGGAGGCCCACCCCATACTAAACTACGATAACTGAAAACCGCACCTATATAGCTCGTGTGGTTACCACCGGAGGTGGCAAAAATGGTATTCATCGCCGTTTCGGTATGGTAGGGTGGCCCACCCTACACTGTAAAATTTAATAACGTTATAACTACGGTAATGCACCGTCAACTTAGTTGCCAGTACAATCCCTGTCGAAATAACAGTATACCGTTGATACATTGTACTGTTGAAGTAAACGGTAGGATACTGTTGAAATAACAGTATACCGTTGATACATTGTACTGTTGGAATACACGGTAGGATACTGTTGAAATAAATGACTGCAGTGCAAACCAATTTTACTAGGTGACCTATTTTCGCGGTCGCTATTAAAACATCGCAAGTGGTTAAATAGGGCTTGTTTACACTTTCTTTAGCCCGTTCGGTAGACCGTTAGTGCTATTTAAACGGATTGGAACCTGTCCCAAGCTGTTGAAACATATTAAAAAGTAGGCCTACTAAATTATAAAACAAATCTCCCGCGAATGACGGAGACAGACACTGAGACATCAATTAATGGCGAATTTACCCGAGATGCATTGCGAATCTCACAAGGGATGTGATCCTATCCATACCTCGTGTTTGTGCAACGGTACTTGGCCGTCAAAACTAGCAACGGTATAATACCGTAGGCAAACCAACGGTATCATATTGTTAAACCAACAGTGACAAAATACAGTGTATGTTGTGTTAGAAAAACCGAAAACCGCACCCTTCTAGTCCGTGTTGTTGCCCTAAATACCGAAACGGCAATGGATGTTCTTTTTGCCACCTCGCGTGGTAACCACACGGGCTAGAAGGCTGCGGTTTTCGAATTTTATAGTATAACTTGGGGTGGGCCACCCTATATCGCATGGTTTATTTGGTCAAAATCGGTCCATAAATACCGAAACGGCAATGTGTCCTTTTTGCCACCTCCTGTGGCAACCACACTGGCTTACCACACTGGTTTACAGTTTGTATAGTATATCGTGTGGTGGGCCACCCTACCGTGACGTTTATGTTATCGAATTAGGTCCATAAAACACCGAAATGACAATGTGTGCCATTTTTGCCACCTCCTGTGGCAACCACACGGGGTAGAGGGTGCAGTTTTCGGTTTTCATAGTATAACGTTTTGGTCAAAATCGGTCCAAAAGGGACACCTATTGACGTTTCGGTATACCGAAACGTCAATAGGTGTCCTTTTTGCCAGCCCCCGTGTCAACCAGGCTTGGGGCAATTACTTGTGAATGTAATTAATTACAATTACAATTACTTCAACATTTTTCAATTACAATTACAATTCCCATTACATCTATTTAACAATGTAATTAATTACAATTACAATTACTTTGAAATGTAATTCAATTACAATTACAATTACATTTCAGCACATCATTGAAGTAGGAACACTTTTTATTTATATAAACTCTATTTGATAACAAAAGATAAATTTATTACAAGCAAGATAAAATACACAATGAAGCACACTTGTTACAGCGCAGCCAATGTACTGAGTCCAGTTTTGGTGTTCGTAGAACTGAGCGAATCATGATTTAAAGCTGGTAATTCCAGCGTGTTGCATTGGCAGCTTGTAGTCGGGGTTGATCTTCTAGAAATTGGAATGATATCAGAGATTTCTGAACTTTGCTAACTATCTTCAATGCTTTGGCATTCTTGACCGATGTTTTTGCGTAATGAAAGATCCTAGTAGGTTGTTGATCACTTGCTGATGGTGATTGTGTGACTGTGGATTCATAGACATCTTGATGCTTTCGCTATAAAATGAACATAATAGAGTATTTTAGTAACACACATGTATCCACCATTTAATTATTAAGGGAATAAGACTATCTCAGTAAGTCAGACACCCAGCCAGGCCAATTGTAAAGGACAATGAGATAATCAACACTCTGATTGTTAATTAGAGTCATAAACTTAATTAGCCTTTGTGGCCACCAGCTTACTGGTAACACAATGCCTCAACTAGACAGTGCTAATTGGGGGATTATTGAGGCAGATATTGTCCCCACTTTGTCATTCAGTTGCAAATTAGAAGGGACAAGAAACAATGCATATACCAATACCACCATATGACTGAAGTTATATGTCAATGGAATTAAACAAAACTAATACATAGAAATGGAAACTTACCTTCAGATGTGTCACAAAATTGGAGGTAACTTTTTTGGAACTGGATATTGTAGTTGGGCAAAGTTTGCACTTGGCTTTCATAGGACACGATGTGTCTTTCTGCAAATTAAAATGCTGCCATATTTTTGTAGACATGTTGATAGCATTAGCAATGGTTGGTATGAATTTCTACCATAGCATATATACCATAACAGATGGAGATAATGAAACATGATCATAAGAGTGATATATTATAGTGATCTATTGTCAATTATTTGAAGTTGTTTTCTCATTGTATTTATCAAAACAAGCCTTCTACACTAAAGGTTAACCAATGCTTAAGCAAACAAACAGGAGGTGTCAACAGAATTCACCATTGAGACACAGTGGATAAAAACTCAGTGTTGTGACAACATAGTGATAGCCAGTCACCAGTCTAACACTTTGAAATTTGGAAAAAAACATTTGAAGAAACCATTGGATGAATCATGAAAGAGAACTTTGAGAAGAAACAAGTACCTGTGATTTTGAAGTAATTGAAATTAGACCCTAATTACAATTACAATTACATCCTAACCAATTACAATTGCAATTACATGTAATTGAGAATAAACTCAATTACCAATTACATGCAATTACTTGAAAAAATGTAATTAATTACAATCAATTACAATTACAAATTACCCCATCCCTGGTGTCAACAGCACGGGATAGAGGGGTGCGATTTTCGGGTTTTCTAGCATAACTTGAGGTGGCTACCCTACCGCACAATTTATTTGGATGGCAATCGGTCCATAAATGTCGGAACGGCAATGGATGCCCTTTTTGCCAACTCATACACGTGGCAACCGTACGGGCGAGAGGGGTGCGGTTTTTATAGTATAATTTGCGGTGGGCCACCCTACTGCGCCGTTTATTTGGTCAAAATTGGTCCAATTACACCATAGTACGGCGTTCTTACGAGCTATACACATGTAATACGGCATGCATGTATACGCCGCATATAACACAGTATATAATATATACCGTATATTATATGCGGCGTATACATGTCGTATATTATACGCCGCAATTAAGTCTGTTTTGTATGACATGGAGGCTGCCATTTTAGACATAGAAATCGGATATATAAAGACTAGAATGGCAGTCGCGATCTGATTGGCCCATGTCGTTTGAGGCAACAGGACGCCATTGCTGATCAGGGCAAAAGACGTAAACAAGTCCACGTGTTTCTCATGTGTTTTGTTAATGGCGAATTCAAGTTACTTTACAAATCTACTTTTTTCGACAATTTGGAAATTTAGAAATACAAAAACGGTATTGTTGCAATGAACTGAATATTCATATAATATGATGGAGTTGTGCCAGGACCATACTTTGGACGCTGTTTTGAGAATATTCGATGAATATAGGGATTTGATTGTCGATTCTGGACGCTGTCGTTTCGCAATGGACAGGTCACTTTGGAAATTCAGATTTATGTTTTAGAGGAATGTTCATCTACCACGAGTCAAATTTATTCGGCTGTAATATGTCTAGAACAATTGTCTGCAGTTTATACAAACATTCTTTTTGGAAAAAGATTCTAAAATTACGATGCAAATTGGGAAGTAAATCACCCATTTTCGTTGGTTTTCCCCGATGCTGATCCAGCGTGTGGCGTTTCAACACTGCTAGCAATGGGTTATTGCTGAGATATTCGAATTTGATGATTATTTAATAAATAGTTATTTATTAATTTCACTTTTTGCTTGTATTTATTCTCCAAAAATCAATTTGATAACTATCAGTAACTCAACCATGGTCGTTTCATACCTTTCGCACCACACTTTGCCAGTTTTGGTTGTTTCGCACCATATATGTGGTCATTTCACCTACATGTTTCCCACAAATGTTGATAGCTCATGCATACCATGTGAAAATTGTTTTTTATTTCTTAACTTAATGACAGAGAACATTTGATTTAAAGGTACTCAATCCGTAAAGAGGGTCCCCATCTCAACAGATTTCAACAACAACAATCCGATCAGAGGGTCCTATATTACTATTTCTTTGGCTTTGGGTGTAAAAAATATTTGATTCGAGTCGAGGAACCCATCAAACAAAGCTCAGAGTTATTAGATATTGATTTTTGAAATTTGTTAATTGCTCGAGATGAGTACTAATAACTGCCGTCAATTTGGTAACCTGCTCGAGATTTTACGCCAAAACTCTATTCAAACAGACAAGGATGGATAACTCTATAATCAAGTGGTAATAATAACGAAATTTTGACTGTCTTCTGGGCCAGAAAGAATTCCCGATAATGAAAAATAATAGATTTCTAAAATCGATATCTAACAAATCTGAGCTTTGATGGGTGACTTCCTCGACTCGAATCAAATATTTTTGACCCCCGAAGCCATTGAAATAGTAATTGAGAGGAGTTTTATCGGATTGAGTACCTTTAAACATATTTCTTCTTTTTTTTGCGAAAAAAAAACAAACTGTTACTGTGGCAAAATTTCATGTTATTTTTTAAGTAATACCAAGTACGTTAATCCAGAAGGTACATGGTAATACCGGTATACTCAATGGTATGAATGGTCCAAATGATACCGGTATGAAAAGTCCACAACCCTGGTGCGAAACATCTCTATGTGAAACTTCCACGACAAAATGTCCAGCACACTATTGGTTATTCATTCCTTTGTACATTATTTCAAAATAAGGGTAATACTAACAAGCAGCGTATTACTTTTAGTATTAAGTTGAATCTTGAACTAATTGTATAGTCACAGGGGTTTTTCGTAAAGAAAACGAGTAAAATAAAAAAATTGGAATTAAAAATGAGGGTGCCACTTTAACAAATTCATCGCTATTCTATTTTACAAATGCAATTCTTTGTATTTTTATTGTTACTCGTTTTCCTAATGAGAAATCTCTGCACAAGAGGTCTGGAACTCTTATGATTGCAGAAATCAGGGATACAATGTTGGTCTCTGTCAGCACCCCTTTGGAAGAAAATTTCCTGATGGCCATATCGGTTCAAAAGTAGGAAAACAAAATATGCGACTGGTTGCCTAAAAATAATTTAAAACTAAAATTTGGTGGAGTATTCAAGTGAAATATTTCAACCTATTGTATTGTGAACTGTTGAATCCACAACTGATATTCTATGAAATTTCCAACTGTTGAACATTTTGACCAATGTTTATGGTGAGGCAAACTGATGTCATCACCGGGCATTCACCGCCTCTTGGGCAAAAGTTGAAGCAATGCCTGGTTTCTCCATGGATTAATGACTCACTGAAATACGATATATACCGGTACAAAAGTGTACAGCGGAGAACACGAATGGTCCCCTGTGTTGGAAATTTCACACCAAAATAGGTTGTAAACACACAGGCCTGGGAACTTTAAAGGTACTCAATCCGATCCTAAATTACTATTTCATTGGCTTCGGGGGTAAAAAATATTTGATTCGAGTCGAGGAACCCACCCATCAAAGCTCAGAATTATCAGATATTGATTTTTGAAGTTTATTATTTCTCGAGATGTGTTCTAAAAATTCGCACAGAAACACGAGGACAAACGGACAAAGATGGATAACTCTAAAATCAAGTGGTAATAATAACCACTTGATTTTAGAGTTATCCATCTTCACCCGCAATTTTGCCGGAGAACACTCTTTTGGCGGCGTGTTATTGGGCCACAAACAATAGAAATAATAAACTTCAAAAATCGATATCTGATCACTCGGAACGTTGATGGGTACCAGGGTAGGTTCCTCGACTCGAATCAAATATTTTTACCCCCCCCCCCGAAGCCAAAGAAATAGTAATTTAGGGGCGTCTGGTCGGATTGAGTACCTTTAAAATCTAAATTTATTATATACATGCGCAGTCCTTGAAATTGGCCATGGCAATAAGCAATGCTGTGGGAAATGCTATGGCAACATGTGGAATCTAACATTCCACATATTTAATTTGCCGTGGGACATTTGCCTAATTTCGATGGCTGCATGCGTATATCCAAGGATGGCCTATCTCTTCCTACATGTATAACATGTTTTATATTGGTCCTGGGTATAAAATAATAAATATGAATTGAAAACCCTTCTATCAATTATTATTGATTTATTTTGAAATTTCTGGTATAATACATACCAGTTCAATATATTTGTGAGATTTTAAAGTTCGCGGAAATGTTCGGTGCAGAGCAAGTGGGAGAACTCTATCTGAGTTTGCCTTAAAGTTTCATTATGGTTTGTATTAAAAATAGTAACAGAAAATGTCCCATTTGATTATCGCATTATATTAATTTATATATAGAGGATCTCTAATGAGTGACAGTTGCAATTCTACCGGTATACACAATTTATTAACCGAGTGAACTGAATTCGAAAGAGTCGAGCTTTAGCGAGGCTCTAATTGAATTTAGTGGACAAGGTTAATACATTTTGTATAGAATTGCGACGAATTTGAGATCCTTTTTATCACATTTTAGCAAGGTAATAATCTCGAAATGGCTGGTGTTAAAAACAAATTAATGCTGATTTATTTATCACAACCAAAGAGGAAGTAAAGAAACCTTCAATAAAAAATATAGTTTCAATTTAAATGTGTCTTTTCTTGTTGAGAGAATTGTTCAACCACCATGTTTATCTCACAGTGACAATCAACACTAAATAACCCATCACAATTTGAATATCATATTTATGTTCTAATTAGCATAGTCATAGCCTATTAAACATTGATCGATATCATTGCGGCATGATTGCACTAAGCTCTTATATCACTGCGCGTGCCGATAATACACGTACATGTTTGTCTTACTAAAAAAAATACGAGGCCAGGTTATTAAGTGGTGGGTTTAGGGGCTTATTATGTGATAAAAAAAATATCAACATAAAATCAATATTATAATTATTATTGATAGAAGGTTTCCAGACAGGCGTCTTCAACTGATATTTATATATTCATCTTAAACCCCGAAATTATTATCATTAATGTTTAATACATTGAGTTTGCCATACCCGGTGCATGTAAATGAACACGAATGGGGAAGACACCTACCGGGTATACTTTCTTGTGTAGATATGTATAGCTGCATATTTTTGCCTATACGGTAGTGAATCAGCGCTGGCCATGAGAATATAGTACATTGGATGTACATGCCTCAAACTGACTACAAGTACAGTATAACACACAAGTTCCGTAGTATAGAGGTAACCCAATAGCTAGAGCATGAAGAGGCATACCGGTACTAGTAACCTTGTACATGTACCATAAACGTTTAATAGTGTAAAATAATGAATGCCCCATCAGCTCCAAATACCAATGAAGAAATATAGGGGGCCGAAGTTTATACTAACTAAAGGTGCATAATGAATTGCAGGTCATAAGCCATTCACGTCCATGGCATGGATTTGTGAACCAGTAAATGGGCTTGACGAGCTACTTGATTAATGAATGATTTCGCTAAGAGTCACTGCATGTATATGACGTTGATTGATGGCAATCTTGATACAAAATCCATTAAAATACCTGCTTTGAGTAAGTTTATTCGCTGTTCGCCCAAGCGGGGTGTTTTACAGTTACACACAATGTGTGTAACTGTAAAACACCCCGCTTGGGCGAACAGCTGCTGACACATCTTTAATTTAATTTTTTATGGAAATTATTTGAATTTGTATATTAATAGTCTAGAACCTGGTGTGGAATGGTGCCATGGGGGTTTCGAGCATAGTTCACCCCTTGCATAATACAAACCATAATAACTAAATAAGTAAACAACACCATCATGTGACCATGTGACATGTCACAGAAATTACAGAATGGTGTTTAAATTGTTTTACATATTAATGGTTTGTTCAGTATCACTCCATCAGTAGCCCGAAGACGAGTATGACCCGTCACACAGTAGCATTTCAACCAGGTTCTGCTCATATAATAAATTCAAATTGACAAATTAATGACCTGATGACAATTAAGTTGTTCAAAAGTTGTCTGACTCTTGAGTGAAGCCAGTGAGTCAGTGAACAGGTCACGTGAAACTGAAAGTGAACAGTTTACAATCAAATATTACTAGTTTAGCTAACTGAAGCCATGTTTTAAACTTAATATCACCTGAGACCTTGTTTAGTAGGACTTTGTGCCTATTCAAATTAAAAATTACAATGATGATATTGACTCAACACTCGCAGCACTCTTGAGTCTTGTCAAAAAGTTGCAAAACACCTTCGGAAATCCGCTTCAAAAATGTCATTTTGACGAAATATATTTGTAAAATAAAACCTATGTACTCCGTTTCAATGTTCTCCAACTTGTTCTCGTTTCGATGAGCAGGATTGAATCCAATTTTGCCGAGAAATCTGAACAAAATATCAATTTACTTTCCCAACAACTTCACTTGACAGACGATGTTTTGCCCTGATCAGCAATGGCGGACGAAAGCACACTTGGAGTCACGTGACTGCCATTCTAGTCTTTATATATCCGATTTCTATGATTTTAGATACTTTAATATATATAAAACTTAAACCCGGAACCCCGGAAACGGACCACTGTCCGTACGCATAAACAGAATACTAAAATACATGACATCCTTCCCTTCCAAATTAAAGTTAATATTTGAAAAACTTGTATTTCACTATGTTTCATAGTCTTTGAATTTTGAAGGCATATTCACATTTCTGCCAGACCTGGTTCTAATTGGACTGTTATGAATATGTTGTGAATCAGAAATTGAAACAGAGTCTTTGTGCACTGAGTCACTTGTTGCACACTCATTATCAGATATGCTGTCCGAGTTCTGTGCTATACCAGCATTGTCAGCAATGTTACTTTGACTAGCTGACTGATTGTAACTAGAATTTGTCACATCACGATGCTCCAAATTTGGAACTATTTCTCGATGAGATTGTGTGATATTCAAATGTCTACGATTTCTGCGATATAGTCTATTGTTGTCATTCTCAACCACATATGATCTTGGAGTTGGATGCTTAGATTTCACAGTACATGGCATCCATTTTACATTTTTGTCAGTTAGATTTTGCATCATCACTCGGTCTCCAGGTCTCAATGGTTCTAGCTCGCGTCCTGCATTTTTATCGAAATACACTTTGTCCTTGATTTGACGTGCCTTCATTTTGTCTCTTAGGTCATCATAATTAACACCAGACAGCAGAGGAGCCGAAGTTGGTAAAGACGTTTTAAGTCTACGATTTAGAAACAACTGAGCTGGTGAATATCCCAGGCTGAGACTAAGTCAAGTGGAGTATTTCTGTAGTCCAACAACGCTTTATGTGGGTCGTCACACTTTTTAATTAAATTCTTGACCGTTTGAACTGCGCGTTCTGCCTGACCATTCGCTTGTGGAAATCTAGGGCTTGTTGTAACATGGTCAAATTGGTAGTCTTTCGCAAACTGTTTGAAAATGTTCGACGCGAACTGTGGTCCATTGTCACTGTGAAGTACGTCGACAAAACCATATCTGGACATTAAGCCTTTCAAGTAGTCTATGGTGTTTTGGCTTGATAAATCATCAAGTTTAATGATTTCAGGCCATTTCGAGAAACAATCGACAACCAGTAAATAGTTTTCTCGAAATTCAAACAAATCTGCTGCGACTCGCGACCACGGTCTGTCTGGTATGTCCGTTAAGATCATCGGCTCTTTTGGATTCATATTCTGATATTCTGCGCATGTTGAGCATGATTTTACATAATCTTCAATGTCCTTCGCCATTCCCAACCAGAATACCACTTCCCGAGCACGATTTTTGCATTTCACAATCCCGAGATGAGACTGGCGAATAATCGATAACATTTTGTGTTGAAGATTTTTTGGCACTATAAGCTTATTATACTTATACAGTACAATGCACGATATCTCATCACGAAAGTTCCAATATGGCCTGATAGCGTACGGGAGCTCACTCTTGAACTTTTCTCATCAAGACAGCATTGCCAAAACCCAGAAGTGGCAGCAAGTTTCGACAGAACTTTTGCATTCGGCATCTCGGATATCACTTCTTCAACAGTTTTGAGTGGGTAATGTTCACGTTGAATCGCTTTATTGAGGTCGCGTGGGTCCAAACATGTTCTTATTTTTCCTGATTGTTTTATCACCGTAACCATGGAATTCACCCATTCAGTAGGTTCACTTTCTTTGACGATTACACCCATTTCTTCCATGCGATCAAGCTCTTGTTTGACTTTTTCTTTCAGCGCAATAGGAATTTTCCTTGGAGGGTGTACAACAGTGTTAACTTTTTTGTCGACTTGTATTCTATGTTTTCCCGGTAAACAACCAAGTCCCTCAAAGACATCGCTGTACTGTTTGTATATGTCATCCGGAAGATTTTTATCCTTTTCGAAGTCATCTGATGAATGGGGTGTGACGCTGTGTATCCTCTTAACAAGTTTCATGTTTTTACATGTTTGTGCACCAATCACAGGTAATACATTTTTTTCCACAATGTAGAATTTAATGTTATGTTTCATCGTTTTGTATGAAACATCTAGTTCAACAGTTCCCGCAGCTTGTATTATGTGTCCGGAATATGAGCGAAGTGGCGCATCGGCAGGCTGCATTTCAATATCTGGACAGACATTTTTTAGCACCGATTCTGGAATGACGTTGCATTTTGCGCCTGTGTCAAGTTGAAAACAGATGGGAACATTGTTTATACACATGGTTTCTATCCAGTCATCTTTGTTAATGGAAGAGCCATTAATCATGCCAACAAATACCCCACTTCTGACACCATGTTTTGTATGACATGGAGGCTGCCATTTTAGATACTTTAATATATATAAAACTTAAACCCGGAACCCCGGAAACGGACCACTGTCCGTACGCATAAACAGAATACTAAAATACATGACAAAGTCCACCACAACGTACTTACGCCCTATATAATGTGGCGTATATTCTCTGTAATACGGCGTAAATACGTCTCAGTACGACGTATTATAGCCGTAATACAGCATAATTACGCACGTATTGTACGGCGTACTAACATCAAATAGTACGACGTACTTACGCCCAATAGTACGGCATATATCCGCCATAATACTGTGTACATGTATATTCGCCTTAATATTGCGGAATTACGCCCTAGTACGGCGAATATACATGTACACCGTATAATGATTTTGGGCATGCATGCTCCGCATTGTACAGTGTTACGTATAGTTTGTTGTTTATATTCCAGAACACAATAGCCCCGTGCAACGAGTCGCCTATAAATAGTATACTCAATGCATGGGAAACGTTTTCAGTGGTTGAACGTATGCGCTACCCCATTATGTTTCGAATCCAGAGGACATTTATATAGGTATGTGTTACATGTTAAAGGTACTCAATCCGAACAGAGGGTCCCCATCTCAACAGATTCCAACAACAACAATCCGATCAGAGGGTCCTATACTACTATTTCTTTGGCTTTGGGGGTAAACAAATATTTTATTCGAGTCGAGGAACACATCAAACAAAGCTCCGAGTTATTAGATATTGATTTTTGAAATTTGTTAGTTTCTCGAGATGAGTACTAATAATTGCCGTCAGTTTCGTAACCTGCGCGAGATGTGTACACCAAAACACTGTTCAAACAGACAAGGATGGATAACTCTAAAATCAAGTGGTAATAATAACGTAATTTTGACTGAGTTCTGGACCAGAAAGTATTCCCGATAATGAAAAATAATAGATTTCTAAAATCGATATCTAACAAATCTGAGCTTTGATGGGTGACTTCCTCGACTCGAATCAAATATTTTTGACCCCCGAAGCCATTGAAATAGTAATTGAGAGGAGTTTTATCGGATTGAGTACCTTTAAACTGACCCCCATGCAGTATGCCTACACATATATAATAAAAGGTCGGCCGACCAGTGTCCCCCGACAACGTGGCAAGTCGATGCCGCTTTAAAGAAATTTAAAAAAAATGTTGAAATGTTCTAAGTTGAAAGGGTTAATAATTCCGTAAAAAAATAATTTTCCCGTCATCTATATACATGTTACACATCTCCAATATGTAGGTAACAATACTCTGAAGTTTCAAATATCTACGATCAAAACTGTAGGAGGAGTTGATTACACCATGAAGGTACCCTCATACAGAAAATTATAAAAATAAAATTTCAAAGTCGAAAGGCCCATAACTCTGGGAAAAATCATTGGATCAAACTCAAATTCGAACTTGACCTGTATTTTGATATGAACGACTCGCAAAAAAACGGAATTTTAAATTTAACAGTCCAAACTTGAGTTATCATCAGAAACCAAAGAAAAAAGAAGAAACATTGAATTTTCTAAGTCGAAAAAAGTCTATAGCTCTAGGAAAAATCATGGTATCAAACTCAAATTCGAACTCAACCTGTATCTTGATATGACTGATCCACATGAAAACGTATTTGCAATTAAAGGATCCAAACTTGAGATAGCATCCGGAAACCGAAAAAGTGAGAAATTTTCTAAGTAAAAAGAACATCGGATCAAACCCATAATTGCAGAGCACATGTGTGCTTGATTGAGACACCTACATGCCAAGTTTCAATCAAATCGGATGATCATTACTGGAGTTATAACTCCGGACGGACGGACGGACTGTTTTTGCGACCAAGACACTGTCTTGAGCGTCAAGAAGGACATTCGATGAGTAGAGATGTGTAATACGTTGTTGAATGTTTGTCACACGACCTTGAGATGGGCATAACTAACCTAAATCGCGACCGAAACTATGTCATGGCGATTCACAAACGTCATTTTGTACCCCCACCAACATCGGTTTGCATATCTAACAGTTTCAGCACGGATCCCCAACAACATCGCTTTGGACCCATCAATTTATTTGTCACATGCTTGTGTCGGATATAATGCCATGTCCAAACGCTTGTCACTGCCTAAAGCCTTCAATATACTTGTTTGTACCTCTCTACATGTCCTGTTTATAAATTTTTCATATTAGATTGATATAAATGGCGAAATAACAGGAATGTCACAAATTTGATTAAAATGACTGCATGTGTCTTCTAATTCCAATCTATAAGCCAACAAAAACTTTAGTGTTATTGCAGAAGTATTCGAGCAAACGATTGCACCACTTGAATCAACAACACGCCATTTGAAATTACTCAAATTACGTCTAAACGGTCGATGTGAGTTTTGAAATATCACGCGGTCACCAGCATCGCTTTGTACTAACCGCATCATAGCAAAACAGCAGGACCCACCAACATCATAGCATTTATGCAGGACCAGTTGACTAGGGGTGGTATCGAACGCTTTGGAGAAGTCCAAAATGGCCACATCGGTTTGGATTTTCTTGCCATATGATGTCGGTAGATCCTCAGTTGTTGTTAAGAGTTGTGTGACACACGAGTAGCCTCTTGTAAAGCCATAATTTAATTTTGTTAAAGGGGTACTGTACGCCATTTTCATTAAATTTCCGGTGACAACAACGATCTAATATCGATAATATATAGAAACATAAGTAATTTGAGTCGAAGATGTATTCTGTAAACGCTCAGGTTAATAGGCTATCTTAAAATTTAATAATTTAAAAGTTAATAATTTGATATAGATTGAATTTATGACTGGAGCCGTAAAATGGCGTCAATTAAATTACGAATTTCCGTAATCAAACAAAGTAATTGAGGGATACTGGATTGTTAAACCGATCGTACACACGATCGCTTAAAATATTATGATGATACGGGGAGAACACTCAAGCCACTCACTGACTAGCGACGATACAATAACTTAAATGATTATATGGGATTAGTATGCCTATAATATAACTTTTATTTGATTCAGGCCTGTTTTATACGACGTGTGATACACGTGTATAACTGGCTATTTTCCTGGTGAAATAAGAGAGTCGGCAATTGATCGTGTATTACACGTCGTATAAAACCACGATACTCGTCGAAATTCGTCGACGTATTACACGACTGGCCTGGACGCGTAACTCATCACTTGTTCGTCAATTACGCGTCGCTGATTTATACGACGGGTATGACACGAGTAACGGAACACAATATGGAATAATATTTCACCCCATTTTGAGCCCCAGGGCGATCGCACATGCTCAGAAGAGTTATGAAAACTTGTTTTGGTCGGACTGTACTGAAATCGATATCACTTGTCTTCTACGAGCTCATATTCTTGACGAGATGGTGACGAATATTGTCAAGGATATGGTTAAAAGTCCCCCGACTAATTCGGAATGTTTTTTTTAAGTGTCATTGAACAGGCATTGACTGTTTCGAACCAACCCTGGTTTCGAAGAAGGCGTCGGCATGACCGATTTTGCTCCCTATGGGCACACAATTGCATATTCAGTTGAGATACTGACAACATTAATGTTCTCAACATTAACTCCCTTTGACGCAAAAGCATGAGAAGAATTCCATTGCGGTTTGTACGCTCAGCGCGCATCCGTAACAGTTTAGAAGGACAAGATGTCGTAGATTTAGAGCGGACGACATGACTTTATTTGTTTACGATGTGTTAACTCCCCTTTGAGTTAGTCAGATTGGCGTAGTAAATGTGTGTGAGAATCGTAGTGTATTTAGAAATAGTTATAAATACAATTAGATGCGAAAGAATAATCAGTACGTCCCTTGACGCCAGTCTAGATTACACGTGTAAAGTTAACACGTCATATAAACCAAACGTTAAAAACTCGTGTTGACGACGAGTTAACATTACACGTGTATTACACGTCGTATAAAACAGGCCTCATTTGGTTGAAAACTGTACAAAAATTACTCGACAACGACAATTTGTATTATTGCATTCCGGTAAATTTGTCATCCGTAACACTACTTCGTACTCAACAGACTTTCAAATAATGAAAAAATTGTTACCTTATTCTCCGACTCGGAGACTATAGAAACCAACAACAACATTTGGCGTACAGTACCTCTTTATGATGTGTTTGTCCAGGATGTAGCGGCTTATTATGTGCTCCATTATTTTGCAGGATACTGATGTTAGCGATACGGGGCGACAGTTTTCCGCTTTGTGGACATCACCTTTTTTGACTGTTGCACACATTTTCAAGACCTTGTTGGGGATGTCGTCAGGCCAGGAAGCATTTCCTGGTTTTACATATTTTAGCAATTTGTCTACGCCTTGTGTGGATATATTTAGGTTTTCTATTGATGGTTTGCTGGTGGTAGTTTTATATCGGCTTTGCTTGAGCCTTTTGTTAACACAGACCGGAACTGGTTGTTTACGATTTCGGCCTTTCGTTCTGGGTCATTGGTCAGGCTACCATGTTCTTTCAGTGGAGCAATACCGATGTTGTCCCTTCTTCTCGCCGTTAGGTAGTTCCAGAATGGTTTTGTGTTGTTTTCTGCCAAGCCCTCTTCTACTATGTTCACATGCTTCCATTCTAGTGTGATCGTCGGGAGGTTGAACCTAGAACAAATTGTTATAAAGCTGGTTTTGGTCTCATTTTGTGTGGAAAAGTATCAGGAATAAGATATCCAAAATCCGCCTTGGGGAAAATTCAGGATTCAAGATGGCGGCCAACAATTAGAAATATTCCTCAGTCAGCATTAGTCCGTTGTGAGGTAGGGGTACTGAGATTGCTCTCGTACAAATGTCATCACGTTTGACAGAGGATTCCACAAATATCAGTCACAGAGAGTCAAAAGATGGCCGCCAAAATGACAATTATTTCTTTTGTTTATTTTGTTGATCGAAATCACCCAGTGATGATCAGAATAATAAATGCTTCATGATTGCACTTATGTGTCAAATATATCAATATACTCGGACCTCATCCTCGTCATCTCCTATCAGAACCTCTTCTGAATTCATGCAGCCCTCTCCACGACAATCTCCACAAGCGATAACACGTTTCAGACCATATTTGCGACATCTACACACATTGGTGCCACATGTTTTTTGTTATGACATCTTACACTTGCACCATACAAACTTGAGCAATTCATTTGGGGCTGCATTCTGGTCAGTCATGACTGGGGCAAGATCCTCACCACGACGTTCCCAACCCCATCTCTCAGCATTTCAAATCACCACTTGGAGATGAACTCTGAGACTGATAATATGCCGCTCGTTCTGTTGGTGGGAGTTTTTGGGGCTCTAACGCAGTCTTGCTAGAAGATACTATATCCATAAACTTCGCACACCGAAGTGTATTTAGTGAGTCTTCTTTCTTACTACTACACACCACTACAACGAAGAGCCGCGTGTCGGCCTCTCCAATGTCTTTCTGGTTAGCACTAGACTCCTGCATGAGTGATGATATTTTGCGAACTTCAGCAGACTCGTTTATCTTTCTGACGATACTTGTTCCCCCCCCCCCCATGTCCGAATATTGCAGAGGTGATGTCACAGCCTCCCCAGGCATGTGCAAACCGGATATGGGATAGGATAGGATAATTTATTTACAATATACACATGAATAATACAATGACAGTAACATATAATAAGATAAATGCTGTATATATTGTTGGGGGTGTTGTGAACTGTCCAGCCTTGCACACGATGTCACAGATTCGCCATATGGCAGCACTGTCTTTGCCAGATTTCCGAACATAAGATTGGAAAAATATGTCGGCCATATTGGATTTCCAGTGATGGATCAAAAGAATAATCAGATTTGTATCGTCCGCGATAACTGACGTTTCTTCCATGTGACGCAAACTCTAGGGCATGATAAACTATCAGAGTATCTGCGTCACCACTGCTGTTATGAACTGCATGCCCATCGCCCGATAAGAGGCGCCCAAGTTGATGAACTGACTTTTGTTTCTGTCATTTGAGAGGAAAATTTGATGGTTATGGTGCTGTTTCAGTGACCCGAACTTCGGCAAATGTTTTGCCAGGTCGCCGGCTGTGCTCGTGATCTTTAATAGACGGACCATAACATAACCATCGAACACGATGCAACTCAAACCATACTTTGTTCGGACGTAATTCTGATATTGAGTGGCTACTTCCTTGTATGTTGAGTTTTTTTTATCCACCTCACTCTATTGAGAAGAGCTCCGCCATCAAGAACGGTCGCAATTCCCTTCTGGGAATATTCGACTTCCTGAACGGAATCAGTCATAGCCTTCACTAACTGTCCTTTTGCTAGTTTTCGCATTGATTGATATTTTAACAGAGAAGTTGGTATGGTCGTCAATTCGTAAGAAAAAAAACTTCACCATACTTTCCTCATGCTGGGCGATAGTATCAGTCGTGAGAACAACAGCGTTGGATTGAATTGAACTCGCTCGTTATCAACTCGAATCCCGGGATACAGATGATCCAGAGACTTTATGTCCCGATGACAACGAACGGAGTTTCTTCTCGTTGGCATCAAAGGGGTCGTGCTTATCAAACCAGGTTTGTAAACTAACCATATCATCGACGCTTTCGCCTAGATTCTCCAATTTCAATGTGCTGCTCACTGGTACCATGTCGCATTTTGGTCAACTCGGTCATTGCATCGTGTATCTCTACACATATGTGCATACTGAGTATCCACTGCAAACGTACAGTTTCTGTCCGTCCTCTACCCCGAGTTAAACCCCCTCGACTCTTGATAGATCTCATCAGTACTTGCTCAATAATAAGATCGGTTGGTAACTCCGCCCAGAATCTGCTACTTCTACGGGCTACATGGAAGCCATTTTCCGCAAAACACTGATGTACCAAAGGGTGCTTCACTGGTAATTCTAGCATCATTTGGAGATATAGTCTGCAGCTCTTCGCGTAATTTATATGACCAGTGGCTTCGAAGAGTTCTTCCCTACTGTTACAATATGCAGGTTCCGGATCGATGATGAGAAGGAACAGAACATCTTATTTCTCAGCGGTCAGAGTGTCGTCCTGCGAGTAAGCATTTTGCATGAAACCTGACCAGTTCGCGCTAGGTTTTTCACTCTTACTGAAAAAGCATACTGAGTGCCACAACAGATCTGTGCTGAGGTCAGATGGGAGGGTATCGGGGAATGACCGATGCTATTCTGCTTGACCTCAGACAGAATAAAAATCTTGAGTAGGCTTTGCAGGTGACTCGGGATCCAATTTCGCCCCCGACTAATACTAGAGATAGGTCACTGGATGGGTACGATTCGCGACTGTAATCGGCCTCCCTTATTTGTGCTTTTATTATTCTTGCTGCAGTCAAGACAATCCTGTCTGCTTCGGCATCTAACTCCTGTTATTTATCAGTGTACCACTTTTCATTTGTAATGAATTTGGCCATATTTCGAAAACAAACGACATCCTTCCGTTCCTTAATCTCAGAGAAGAAAATGAATTCTGCATAGTGCTCCTCTAAGATACCTTTCAAACTGTTAACAGTATAAAACTCTGACTCGCCTGCGAATTCAACCATGCTGGAATGTAAATCATTAACAGTGTATGATTCAGCACCAGCTTCCGTCTCGAGCCAAGTACAAATCTTTTCGAACCAATGTTGCATACCCTGATCTTATCTTCGATCCTTTCTCTGGTTGATTCACATTAAAGGTACTCAATCCGATCAGAGGGTCCCCATCTCAACAGATTCCAACAACAACAATCCGATCAGAGGGGCCGATATTACTATTTCGTTGGCTTTTGGGGTAAAAAATATTTGATTCGAGTCGAGGAAACCATCAAACAAAGCTCAGAGTTATTAGATATTGATTTTTGAAATTTGTTATTTTCTCGAGATGAGCAGAGATGAGTACTAATAATTGCCTTCAACTTCGTAATATGCTCGAGATGTGTACACCAAAACACTATTTAAACAGACAAGGATGGATAACTCTAAAATCAAGTGGTAATAATAACGCAATTTTGACTGTGTTCTGGGACAGAAAGTATTCCCGATAATGAAAAATAATAGATTTCTAAAATCGATATCTAAAAAATCTGAGCTTTGATGGGTGGCTTCCTCGACTCGAATCAAATATTTTTTACCCCCGAAGCCATTGAAATAGTAATTGAGAGGAGTTTTATCGGATTGAGTACCTTTAATGTAATTAATTTTCAAGAGGGCACCGTATTAAATCTGCTCCTTCTTGGATAACCAATCCCATTTGAGCAAACCTGATATGAGATTCAGATGTTGACATTATGTTCATCATAATTATGTGTGTATGTGTTGGGAGACAAAAAATTGTATTACAATAACATACACGAAAAGAATTTTTAAATCTGAAAAGTGTATGTTATCAGGAACCGAATTCTACAGGTAGTTCATAGTCAATTTAAATGTTAAACTATAGTAGGATGAAACAGACAAAAGTTATGAAATAAATAACCATACCAATCATGTAAGCTTAAAGGGGTACTGTACGCCAATTTCAATAAATTCCCGGCAACAATTGCGATCTAATATCAATATTATATTTTAAAATAACGTATTTGAGTCGACGATGTCTACTGAAAACGTTCCGGTTAACAGGCTATCATAAAAGTCAAATTGAATTATTTAATATAAATGAATTTATGCTGGAGTCATAAAATGGCGAATTATGCCATTACGAGTTACCGTTCTTGAAATCTCACATGTTGGGTGTCTTTCATCGACGGCCGTTTACGACGAACATTATTGAGTTGCGAACAAAACATGTTACATGCAAAAGGAAGTCCCGCTATAACCAATTTGGAAAAAAAGAGAAGAAACAAGATTCATAATGCGTCAAGTATTTTTATAGGGGGTGAGATTGTTCGATGGAAGATATTGCAGGCATCAATTGAACTTCCGGTTCATCCTGCAACCTGCGTCTTCTCCGGTGAAGGTCAAAAACATGGCGCGTAGTTTGAAATCGTAATATTTTTATTTCCAAGATCAATATTTTCGTCGCTAAATTAGGTTTATACGAAACTCATATAACACGAACACAATCTAACTTGAAAGTTATGTCAATGGCAGTAAATAAAAAAATTGCCTATGTCTGTACAGTACCCCTTTAATGATTTTTTTTTTTTTTATAAAATAAAATAATAAATATTGGGTAAATATTAAACTGGGAGCCCCCTTCACTTGATCAATGGTCTATAATTTTATTATTATATTTCCATGGTGTAACCAAGGAAGTATATTGTTTTTCTATTGGGGCCGTTTTCCGTTTTATTGAAAATACTCAGAAACTAATTGGAGGAGGACCGTGAAATGTTTAGGGAACGTAGGCATCTAAGGGATACTGAAAATGAAGGTATCGCGGTGTAGCCAGACGCTTCGCCACGGAATGAAATTAAAAAAAAAATCACTATTATTATTATTATTATTATTATTAAAATACTCCACACTTTTATAATCACTATATTTCGGAAAGTATGAGCAGTAGAAAACTAAAAGTTGGTAAGTATGTTGGGGCAAATGAGTTTTATGCCTTAGTCGCATAACGAATATTGTCCGCGCTTTCTTCGCAGAGTTATCTCCCCTTATACGAAAACATGTCATTTTATTATCTCGGAAATTATAAGGAGCAGAGCATCGAAAATTGGACCGTATGCACAACTCGATATGCCATACAGACCAACGGCATCAAAACTCGTGTCCGAGCTTTTCCTGAGGAGTTACCGCCCATAAATAGGCAAACCTCAAATTGGTTGTACTCAGCTGTTCTTTTGTATAATTGTAGATAACCGAATTCTGTTTTCGCAGTCCTCTTGGTAGTTGTCAGTTCATTGCGAAAACAAAAACTGGACAGGGCCGGTCATATATTTTTACATTGGGGTAGGGGCAATTTTTCGAAAGAAAAACAAATCTTAACGAAAGTAGTCTATTAAGGTATGCGCTTTCCATGAGTGAAGTTGATCATACAGCAAAACGAAATTTTGAAATCTGATTAGAAACACCAGAGTTGTTGGTCCTGGAAATTCGCATTTTTGCGCTGATCTGCTAACGACCGCAACTCCTCTGAAAGTATCCGACATTAAAAGCCGTATCACACGCTGGTGTGACCGGAATAAAGAGCGCAAGTGGTGCGCCAAAATCTGCCAGGTTCGGTTCAGTATTGTGGGTTTGGGGAGGGGTGGTCCCAGGTCCCAATTTGTTTTGGTCTCAGAATCAGATGAAACTTGGAATATAACATCTACCATACAAGCCGATTAGGAAACTGAAAACAGATCGTTAATCCGTTGGAAAATGTCGGAGATTTGGTCCCTCAAAGTTTAAAATTGGGCACATATGCTTGTCAATTTCAAAATGTTCACATTTTGAGCCGGGGTTGACAATGTGCTTATCCCGTCACACAGTTTAGAGGCAGGGGAGGGGTCACTCCCATACACTTCAGATGAAAAGCCAGGATAACATATGGTCACACAACTGAACATTTTGTATTACTAAACTGCGATTCTTTCATCTCAATATTTGCTCTATTATTATACTTCCATGGTGTAACCAAGGAAGTATATTGTTTTTCTATTGGGGCCGTTTTCCGTTTTATTGAAATCAGAAACTAATTGGAGGAGGACCGTGAAATCTCTAGGGAACGTAGGCATCTAAGGGATACTGAAAATGAAGGTATCGCGGTGTCGCCAGAACGCTTCGCCACACTTTCATAATCACTACATTTCGGAAAGTATGAGCAGTAGAAAACTAAAAGTTGGTAAGTATGTTGGGGCAAATGAGTTTTATGCCTTAGTCGCATATATAACGAACATTGTCCGCGCTTTCTTCGCAGAGTTATCTCCCCTTATACGAACACATGTCATTTTATTATCTCAGAAATTATAAGGAGCAGAGCATCGAAAATCGGATGGTATGCACAACTCGATATGCCATACAGACCAACGGCATCAAAACTTGTGTCCGAGCTTTTCCTGAGGAGTTACCGTCCATAAAAATGGACACACTATACACCAGGATGAATAAACCAATGTTTTTTTTTATAAGTACAGAGCTCAAAATTTTGTATTGCATATTCCGAATTGGACAAGAGATTCCGACTCGAATTATACCGCTTAAAATGTTTTTACCCAGTACTTTCCGCGTTACGGGGTACGGAAATATTGCAACTACTTTTCCCGCCAAATCCAAATCGGCTGGTTAAAGAGCAAGATAATGTCGTAGCATGTACGTTGACATACTTTATGTACGTCCCAGAAGTTTGACGGCTATACTATAAATGTAACATGCCCAACGGAGAATGCGTGTCAGTGTGGGTTGAGACTTTAGGAAAATTCCACGAAAATTGCAAAGGGGGGGGGGGGAATTCAAACATCGAGATAATTTTTTTATAACGAGTACATCTGATGGCTAGTGTTCACGCGCATCCAGAGGGCGATTTTCTAATTTTCAGATGGAACGGTTTACTCGTGACAACGCTATATATCATAAACATGTATACTTCTGTAGTCTATCACTAGCCGATTTTTAGCCCCAAATCCAAACGGGCTAATGTAGGAGCGAGTTTAATGCGGTGGTACGTAAGCCGGTATACTGTAGGTATGCCTCCAAAATTTGACCTCTCTAATATAAACGCAACCTGCTCAAGGGATTGTTTGTGTCGGGTGGGTTCAGATTTGGCAAATTCCACCGAAGATCAAATGGGGAAAATTACTCCGAAAATCATATATTGAGATAAAAACATTACCCGAGCAGGAAGACGAACACTAAGATAAACCAGATGCCGACGATTGAATGCCATTGACTTTGTTGTAATTAAATAATCAAACCGTCTTGATTGTCTAAGCGTTATGTACCCCGTATTGGCACACTCAACAGCGAAGTTTGGCAGAGAGTTCCAGCTATTCACCACCCTCTGCGTGAAGAAATATTTTCCTACGGCTTTGTTAACAATGGGCATCTGTATTCTGTAGCTTTTTATTATGTCCTCTTGTTCCTCCTGATGATTGTCTTTCTAATAGGTCACAGGCATTGGTATTGTAATGACCATTCAACTCGATTAGATCTCCTCTAAATATTCGATATTTTAAAGACATCAGATTGAGTCTTATCATTCGGTCGCGGTAGAATAGAGTTTTGATTTGACGAACTAGTTTCGTTGCTTTTCTTTGTATTTCTCTAACACAATGCTTTCATATTTGTGATGTGGGTTCCATGCAGAGTTACAGTATTCGATGATAGGTCTGACCATGCTTATGTAGAGCGATTAGAAAGTGTCGATGTCCAAGTTTGTGAAATTTCTGTTGACTATGCCGATTATTTGAGAAGCTTTATTGTTTTAGGATATTGTAGGAAGGCTAATCTGGTCGTGTCAAATTGAGCTATAGCGATGCGATTTCTCGCAGGACAACACATTTCGGGTTTTCGTGGGGTGTGCATTCGCTGGATGTCTTATAGTTGCAGTATGTAACTATTATGACTGTGTTAATTGCTTTCGATGTTTATAGGTATGAACAATGGTTGGGCCATGTACTCTTGGTGGAACACAATGCCTCCGATTCTTGATCCGCATTTAGAAGCTTTCTGGTGTGGTGAATGAGAAACCTGCTGTTATAGCCATAGTTTTTTGTAATAATTTGAAGGATTAGTTGTTTCAACGGAATTATGAGGCGGTGCATTCATGTATTTTATATTATAATTTATATTTATGGCTAATAATATGATCTTGGGGGCGTTACCATTTCTGATTATGGTTTTTATTTATAGAATGGGAATTTTTGGACGGATTAAAAGTCGAACTGCGACCCGGAGGCCGAGTCCGGTAAAAGGTGTAGTTTGGAATTTCAATTTCGTTTATTATCCTTTACATTATTATGTCAATAATGTTGAAATTTGTTGGTTTGTGACAAGCTATGTAAACTACAAATATAATAAATGAAAAATATAATTTGTAAGTCTTATATTTCAACTTTTATATACATTTTTCGTTCTGCAGCCCACTGGGGGTTGTGGTCGGAGACGACCGAGTCGGCCGCCGGTTTGTTAACTATAAGTGCTGGTTGTTATTGCTATTTTAACGGAATTCTGAATTGGTCATTCGCCAAGCAAATATATTTTATATTCTATAATTACAATCATGGGTATATAATTCATGTAGGATCTTGAGCGCGTTACCATTTCTGACTATGGTTTTCTTGTCGCTCATAAATTGCGTATTATATTCTTTTTGGCACATTGTGTTTTCCTTCTACTGGACCGACCAGGGAGTTTTTCGTCGTCTGTAGATTATTGGTTGTGACAATTTATCGTGGCGAATCACTCATAAAGTGCATATTTTATTCTTGTTCGCGCATTGTGTTTTCGCCTCTGGTCGACCAGACCAGGAAGTTTCTCGTCGTTTGTATATTATTGGTTGTGTCAATTTATCGTAGCGCATCACTCAGCGCGTTTTGTATTCTCAATTAAATATTAGAATATTGTTATCTTTGAAATCTCAGCTCATTACATTTGTCAAATCAGACCAGGAAGTTTCTCACACATTCTCGTCGACTACATAAAGGTTGGTTGTAACATGAATCGTGACGCATGATAAAATCATAACATGAACGACAAGAATCTGGTAAACAATGTTGTTTACTAGTATATAAATCTCGAACAAGACATCGACCGTGTGACTTAACACCACCAGGGCCATACCGGACTTCACATGTGGTGTCTAGGACTAAATTTAGTGGCCAGATCAATACGGGGTTCTAATGTAAACCCACCCATGCACGGGCGCGGGCCGCGACTATACTGTAGTAACACTATTATCCCCTAACTTGTCAGAATTGCAATATGGTGCCTGCAAAAAACAAGACACGCAGAGCGGATCTTTTTTTTTTGCCTAATCAAAACACTTAATGTTAGAAATGCCACTGAGTTGTTTACAACTTACCAGTATACTATTAGCTGTCGCTAATTTTCACCTCTCAAAATTTAGGTGTTGAATCGGTCACCATGAATCACTCTCCTAAACAATTTACATAGTGTCCATACATTACAAATAAGCGGTGATTGATCATCGTCATGGGTTGCGATCGACGTTCATAATTTGCATATTGATAATCTATTCTGAACAGCATACATTCAAAATTACCTACGTAGGCTAACTTGGCATGTGTTATTTAGACACAAAAAAACGAGATTACACCAAAGTAACACCGATTCGAAAATATCCGAATCAGCGGACCAATTCGGTGTCGATCTCAAATTGGCAGACAGACAGAAGTACCAAAATATATATTAAATTTAGAAATGTCAATGCAAGTCCACCATCGGACCGTAAGGCACCAATATGCATTCGCACCCAAAGGAACACTTATATACGCATAACACTCACATGTGATGGGATGGAATACCATGGAAGTATATCTGATTCCATGGAATCTGACCTCTAGTTTATAATTAGTTTTGGGGGAAAAAATGACTTGTCATTGAAAAAAATCTGTAATCTCCCACTTTCCCCTCAGCCCCTGTCCGCACTTCCCTGGGAGAATAGGACATGTGTGATTAGACGGGCAATTAAACCCACACCCAATGTTCAATTTGAGGAGAAACATCTGAGCCCCACTGTTGTGAGTACACATAAACATAAAAATAAAGACTTTACAAATACAAGACAGTCAATGACTGTGGGTCGTACACCAGACTGTAAAGACTGGGACTCTGAAGACTGCCATAGTCAGCATGTGACAATATCACTTAAGACAAGTAGTTCTAAACATGGACATAGCTGGAGGATCTCAGATGAGCAGGGCTCTTCAACTTGAAATTGATAATTGCACACCACTGACAAATCTCCAACCTCTTACCTTTTAAAGAAGACAACCATACCGCAGTACTAAGTGCACAAAAACCCTTTTCACACATCCCTCTTAGGTTGAATTTTACAACTGGTACCAGTACTTCAAGCTCTCAAAAGTTTGAAAATTAACCCCCATAAAGTTGAAATTGGTGGCCAATTTGGTCCAACAGTTTAAAGGTACTCAACCCGATAAAACTCCTCTCAATTACTATTTCAATGGCTTCGGGGGTCAAAAATATTTGATTCGAGTCGAGGAAGTCACCCATCAAAGCTCAGATTTGTTAGATATCGATTTTAGAAATCTATTATTTTTCATTATCGGGAATACTATCTGGCCCAGAACTCAGTCAAAATTGCGTTAAAATTACCACTTGATTTTAGAGTTATTCATCCTTGTCTGTTTGAATAGATTTGGAGTACACATCCAGAGCAGATTACGGCAGTTATTGGTACTCATCTCGAGAACATAACAAATTTGAAAAATCAATATCTAATAACTCTGAGCTTTGTTTGATGGGTTCCTCGACTCGAATCAAATATTTTTTACCCCCAAAGCCAAAGAAATAGTAATATAGGACCCTCTGATCGGATTGTTGTTGTTGGAATCTGTTGAGATGGGGACCCTCTTTACGGGTTGAGTACCTTTAACCTGAAGTAGGAATATATGGACTGTTGGTTTAAAAACATACATGTTAGAAAATCAAACCAAACTATGAGAACAATTCTAACCTATTTTTGATTTGAACATCTAATCTACAACTAATGTTATACCAGGCATGAAATTTTCAACTGTTTAAATTTTGATCAAAGTAGGGGGTCAAAGCTTCACCCGTCTATGCTCAGAGACGTGGCGACAGTGGGGTTTGGGGTGTCTCGCCTCTCCCCCCAACATTGGTCAAATTTTTCAACAGTTAGAAATTACATACCTGGCACATTAGTTGGAAATTTCACACCAACAATAGGTTGAAAATGTTCTTGTAGTTTGATTTTCAAACAATTTATTAGGGGAATTTATTGTTTTTGGACCAATATTTTCATATTTTCCTTTTGGTAAAAACTTTGGACTGAAATGGCCATCAGTTAGAAATTTTCCAACCTTAGTGGGTGTCAGGTTGGAAATATCCAAGACTTGGAAAGCTTGTGTCCTGGTCCCTCCCCAATGGCCAGTCAAAAACTTCTAGTTAATTTAAGAAAACAATATTGTCCTACATATGGTCAAAATTGTCACTGGAATTGTCATCAGTTGGAAATTTTCCACTCTAGGAATGCTTGAGGCTAGTCCAGATGCTAGGATTTTGCGATTTTCTTGTTCAGATTTCAAAATTTTCGCACGCCGGGCCGAACCATGGTTGGCCCGGTGTGTCCTGGTCCCTTCCATGGCCAATAAATAACTGCCAATGAGTTTAAGAAAACAATATTTTACTACATTTGGTTAAAATTGTTGACTGAAATGGTCATGAGTTGGAAAAATTTCAAACTAAGGGAGAGTATAAGGTTTGAAATTACCAACATTATAGGAAAGCTTGAGGTCAGTCTAGATGCTTGGATTTTGTGATTTTCTTGTTTAGATTTCAAAATTTTCTCACACCAGGCCGAACAACCATGGTCGGCACGGTGTGTCCTGGTCTATTGCCCGTAGTCGTGTGCATTTGTCTGGAGCTAAGACCACTAGATGTTAGGATTTGTACAATTTTCAGGTTTAAAATATATGAAAACCGGGTAGATAGAACTATGGTTTATAAATAGGCCTTACAATGTAGGTGCAAGGAGGGAATGACATCAACGAATTCACCCTCTGGGGACCTCATTTCCTAAAAATGACCCCATTTGAATAAATCTGAACCCGGTCACCCAAGGCCCATCTATACCAAATATAGGCTCAATGGTTCTTGAGAAGAAATTATGTTAAGATTTACTATGGAGGGAAAGAGTTATGGCCCTAGCTTCGCACCTATCTGATCTGATGAACTTATTTGAACACATCTGATTGTGAGTCACCTAGGGAACATGCACACTGAAATATATAAACATATTTGGTCTTTAATATGGAGAAGAAAACAATTGTTGATAGACGGATGGATAGACATCCCAACAGACAGACAGATGGAAGGACAGCCTGACAGACAGAAGACAAATTCAATCCAAAATTTCTTTGAAAAATCAGGGTATGATTTCATCTGAATAAGCAGTGGTTAAGTAAATAATATGCCAGCCAAGTCTGAATATAGTGTGTCTGACATTTGCAGAATGAGGTCCCCAAAAGGTGAATTTAATGACAATATTCCCCAAGGCGAGCTAGCATCACCGGATCCATCCTCAGTCTGATTAGGCCTCAACAGCCATGGGAAACCTAGGAACAGATTCAAGTTCTAGGGTTAAAGTTTGCAATGCACACCCATTGAGCACCTCAATTATGCATTTTTTCTTCTGCAAATTAGGGGGACATAGAAACTGAACAGAAGGGAAAAAGTGAAAAAGTAACTTAATTTTTTTTTCAATTTTATACTTAAGATACTTCCCAGAAGATGCCTATGCAGAATTAGGTCCCTGTGGTGTATTTGGCGATGCTAGCCTGCTGAAGCAGGGTAGCAACACTAAATTCACCCTCTGGGGGACCTCATTCTGCAAATGTGTGCCAAGACAACCCCAGGGACATAACTTTCAACCCAGGAAGAAAACAGACAATCTCTAAGTCGCGGGAGCCGCTCGATTACCACACATATCAGCGCCCCTGCGGACCACATCAGGATTGCGAAATACTGGACACCGAAACAGATTAGTGGACATCTATGCAGTACTCATACCCGATACATACATAGGAGAACTGAGGAGTAAACAGAACGATTTTGGGATTAGCGAGACCAGATACTTCGCTAGGAGGCCATTGAAACCTAACGCAGCGCGATGGACGGGGAGAAGAGTTTAAAGAGCACACAAGAAAAACTACCCCGCTTGGTTAACCTAGGAACGCCCCAATTGACGCACCATGAAATGCGAACCGAGCCGGAATAATAACTTTCCTGTATTTAGACGCGGACGAATCGAGACCCGACACCCAGTTCTAACAGACTACCCAGCAGCGACCAAGACTTCTCGGACGCCAAGAAGACAGCTAGGATCTCTGGCCGGAAGCATGGATAGGAATGCAAGGTAACACATTATGATCTTGTATTTCTAACAACACACCACTGATGCGCCGGCGGAGAAGAGCAGACGACAGGAAGACAAACTCAACTGGAACTCAACCGAGCCGATGGCAAGCAGACACGCCCATTTTACGAGGACGCTAGATGATCATAACCCGAGCAGACGACATGAAGATAAACTCAACTAGGAAGAAGCCAGACTTGATAAATGAACATTATTGACTTTGTTGCAATTAAATAATCAACCGTTTTAATTGTCTTAAGAGTTATATGTACCCGTATTGGTACATATCTCTTAACTGGTGCCTTCGAGCCAGGATCTGAACGCTAATCGCAGACACAACGTAAAACCAGAAGAGGAACAGTGTGAACAAAAACAGTGTGGGAAAATTCGCAAAACGTGAGTCTAATTGTTTATTATCATAATGGCTACCCAATCAGTTGGTGTTCTCGCCCCATTAACAGAGTCTATCAATTCTCAAATTGCTGCAATGGCCATGGCTACGGTGACACAGGTAGTGACGTCATTTGACGAAACCCCGCGAAATACCACGGGTGGGTCAAGTCAATAGAAAAATGCGCCATTTTAACCGGTGCTAACGAAACAAAGAAACCCTATATGGCATTCCAAAGTAGTACGGGCCCCGTTTCGGATTTTCTACAAAGATATTTGGCCACGAATCCTAACGCCACGTGGCAAGAAACGAAAACTGAATTATCTAGTCGATTTGCCGAGATAAATGATAATCAATTCGCCTTTTCGATGCTGAGAAAAATTAAACAAAAACACAACGAGAATTTACATGTGCTAGCCGAATGAATTTTGGAGATGGCAACGGTCTCGTACCGAGATCAGCCCGGTGGGATCAACGCAGTTGAAGGCCAACTCGTAGGGTTTTATATTGACGCTTTAAGAAGCGACAGCTTGAAAATGAAGTTGATTAGAGATGCCCCGAAGACACTAAAATTGGCAGCCGAAATCGCCATGCGGGAAATGGGGATCCGACGTGTATTCAACCTACGAACGGGCCGCGAAAATTACGAAAATGAACCGGAAGCGATGGAAATCGATCATTTCAGAAACAAACGCACGAAAACAGCCTGCGAAATATGCGCACGCGATAACCACACGACCTGAGAACATCGATCACGCCCGCGACAAGTACACGTGGAAGAAATAACCAAACCCCAAAAAGCGATCGAGTGTTGGACGTGCCGAGGTGACCATTTTGCTCGTGACTGCCCCTTTAAGACCGAAAACCAAAGGCACATATCTTGCTGGGTTTGCGAAGGTAATCACTTGGCTAGAAATTGCCCCTCTAAATCCGGAGATTCGAAGCAAAGGCAATGGAACGCGCCGGTAACGCCACCTAGAGGAATCCGCCGAAATCAACCAACTCGATCACGTGACCTATACCATAATGCACCGCATCACAGCCGGAAATATCCGACATTAAACGAACCACCACGGCTAATGACCCGGCCACATACGCAAAAAAACTAGGGAATCCTCTCATTGAGGCCACATATGAGAGGAAGTTTAGTATCAATATTGTGGGGAACCCCAGCTCATGTTTAGTTAGAATAGGTAAAAATAAATATCGCTCATTAGTGGATAGTGGCGCGGAAGTGTCATTGATTCACAAACGCGTCTATGACGCATTACAGTTTCGACCAAAACTAACTAGGGAACACATTAACCTTAGCTCCGTGAATGGGAAATCACTGGGTGTACTTGGTAGCGTGGAACTAACCTTCAGAATGGCGAAACTAAAATTAACCCATAAATTTTATGTGGTGAATATGACCCGGAACATGATCTTAGGGGGGGATTGGTTAACCTCTCGGGGGTCAGACTGTATTATGATCTGGGATGTCTCAAGGTCAGTGACGTGTATGTCCCCTTGGAATCGGACGCACACATAGCTTCCCTGCTGAAATTGACCAGCAAGGTTAGTTTAAAGCCCCAAACATCAACTTTATGTATGGGAAAATCAAAAAACTTAGCTTCTCTCCACAAGTCGACATTAGTAGAGGTGGCCCAAATCGAGAAAGGCTACCTAGCATCAGAACCCGGTCTGGAAATTGGCAGCTCCATTTCTGGAGTGGACAAGAGGAATAAGGTCCCAGTCTTACTCGTCAATAACACCAACAAAACGTTTCGCCTACGGCGGGGCAGTGTAATCGGCAAGACGGTCGTGTGTGACCCCGAAACCAACCATGAAATCAACTCTTTGTCGCAAAGCTCCCGGTTCCCGACAACCCGTAATTACCGCGACAATGGCTATGCTCTTGGGCGCGCCGACCGTAACAGGGTAGACAACTCTAGGTCAGCGCGCTCTACCGTCGAGAAAAGCTTGAATTTAGCCGAAGTTTCATGCCCAGAGCAATATCGAGAGACACTGATAAAATTGTTGAAGTCCAACTCGGACATTTTTGCCGACAAGGACACTGAGCTGACGCAAACGAGCACGGTTAAAATGCACATTGACACGGGAAACCACCCCCGATAAAACTTCGCCCGTATCGCACCCCTTTGAATAAACGACCGTTGGTTGACACTGCCATAAATGATATGCTTGAAGCAGACATTATCAGGTCGAGTTCCAGTTATTATTCGGCGCCTATTGATCTCGCTGACAAGCGCGACGGCACGAAACTATTTTGCGTCGACTTCAGACAATTAAATTCCATAACCAAACCTATGTCATACACACTTCCGGTCATCGACGATATTTTGGCACTTCTTGGAAAGTCGAAATTCTTCACCGCTATCGATCTCAAAAGTGGCTATTGGCAGTGCCAGGTCGCGGAAGAGGACAGACAAAAGACGGCATTCGCATGCCACCGAGGCCTCTTTGAATTCAACTCTATGCCTTTTGGGCTCCGGAACGCTGGCGGTGTTTTCTCCCAGCTTATGGCCCAGGTGTTATGTGGGATGGGTGATTACGCCATTGCCTACCTAGACAACGTCCTGATCTACAGCGAGTCCCTGGAATTACACTTGGAACATATCCAGAAAGTCTTTTGACAAGTTGCGCCAACATACACTGAAATTAAAATTTAAAAAGTGCCAATTCCTAAAACGAGAAAAACAGTATTTGGGTTTTATAATTGATACCGACGGCGTCCGACCTGACCCCGACAAGGTCAAGGCCATCCAGTCGCTTGTACCCCCAACATCAGTCAAGGAAGTCCGTTCCTTCATTGGCATGAGCAACTACCATCGCAGATTTGTCCCCTCATTTTCGCAGATCGCTGAACCTTTGGTGCAGCTTACAACAAAATATGCCAAATTCAAATGGGACCAAGCTTGCCAAATTTCGTTTGAAAAACTAAAGGAAAATCTGACAGCAGTGCCTCTCCTGGCCTACCCAAATACATCCACGCCCTATACATTGTATACTGATGCAAGCGACCTTTGCATCGGTGCCTGTCTGACCCAGTTGGGCTCAGATGGCGTTGAAGAACCAATTTATTATCTCTCACACAAACTTAGTGATACTCAAACCCGATGGCCAACTGGAGAAAGAGGCATATGCAATTCACTTCGCGTTACAAAGGTTGGACCATTACCTTCACAATGCCACTTTCACAATAAAAACAGATCATAAACCATTGAAGTATATCTTGGAATCCCCCATGCAGAACAAGAAAATTCAACAGTGGGCTTTGGGCATAACTGGATATAACTGTAACATTGAGTACATAGCTGGCCCCGATAATCACTGCGCAGACCTGCTCAGTCGAACGCCCCTAATGCTTACACTGAACGGGAGAAGGCAGAAGTAGAGGTAGATATAAACGACAATAACCTTACAGTCGCCGAGACCCGAGCGGAAATCGCCGCCTTAAATTCGTCTAAATTTCAACCCAAAGACTTCCGCAAGCTGCGAGGTAACCCCAAAAGAACTGCCGAATAAAACTCAAATTGGCCAGGCCTACCAGCCTACTAATCTACTGTTCAACAAGCAAGGCTTCGACATGCTTGAGGAACAAAAGAAAGACCCGGAAATTGCGTCAGTTCTGGATGCCCTCGACAAAGGCGAGGACACCCGGAATGACAAACACTTGATGATTGACAGGGTACTCTATTACCTCTCGAGTGCTGAGGCGGAACCGACCCCACGCCTTTGGGTGCCCGCACATCTTCAAACCAACATAACGCAACAATACCATGATGATAATGGCCACGTAGGAATAGACAAAACGCATGATGCGATTAGGTCGAAATATTTTTGGCCCAGACTGTACAAGGAACTAAACTGCTACGTTGGCAAGTGCGTGACCTGCCAAGTCAGGTCTCTTTCAAAAACAATCCCCTAAAATGCAAATAACGGACACGCCCCCTTACCCTTTTGCCAAAATTGGTTTGGACCCATCAGGCCCCTACCCCACGTCGCTATCGGGTAATCGCTACATTATCAGCTTCGTGGACTTATATAGCGGGTGGGCGGAAGCGTTTCCGGTCAAGGACAAGTCAGCTGATAACGTCGTTCATCTCTTGATCGACGAAATCTTCCCGCGACATGGATGCCCCCTAGAAATAATCACCGATAACTGCACCGAGAACATTAATTACAAGGTCAGGGACACCCTGAACATTCATCACGTGACTACGTCCTATTATCACCCCCAGAGCAACCCCCGAGTTGAGCGATTTCATTCCATTTTGAAAACCGTAGTATCCAAGAAAGTGGCGGACCAAACAAACACGTGGGACGTCCATTTAAATCAAGCGCTAGCGGCAATCCGATTTAACAAAAATGAAACTTCAAAATTCTCCCCCTTTTTCTTGTTATACAACCGGGACGTCGTGTTCCCAATAGACAATCTTCTAAAACCCAGGCGTAAATACGCCGGAGAAGATTACCATCAAATAGCTTTGCAACAACAACACAAATCATTTATGATGGTAAACAAACACGTGAAACAGGCGAAACGCCAACAAGCAGCGAAATTTAAACAAAAAGATTGGCGAGGCCGTCTATATGTTACGAATCACTTACGAAAAAGCAAACTTGAAAGTAAATGGAAACCCTACTTCCGCATAACCAAGCAGATAACGCCCGTTACTTTCGAGTTAAGGAATCAATTAACTGGGAAAGTCACACAATCCCATGCTGAACATATGCGCAAGGCCAACCTGGAATGGGAAATCCCCAAAACTGACAACAAGCGTGCTCAAACGTATGTTGTTCCCCCTGAAGACGAAGATAGCGACGTTCCTGCCCCTAACCCTGTGGGTGGGTCTTCTGGCGATGAGACAGAACCATTACCAGATGACGTAATCGCTCGATTTCGGAGACAATGTTCGGATTCCGATGATGATGTCCCTTTAAGCGAGCTCAAAATGCGCTTACAGCGTAGAAAATCGCGACTCGCGCGCTCAGAGCCGTTACAAAACCCCGACTCGTCCACGGACGAGGAAGCAAAGCCGAATGCCAAAGCACGACGCGTTTCTGCGCCTCGCCGACACAGGCGCAAAATAACGAAGATGCTTACGAGTAACGACAGCTCAGAGGATGAATTAATGGAAGTGGCCGCCATTGAATCAACCCCTCGTTAATGTAGGCCCGTACCGGCCCCTCGCAAGTGTAAGCAGCTCATGAATGGAGCGAGTAGCGACTTAATAAGTAAAACGTCACTGCAAACTACATGTATACTATCCTCAGTGTCCTCGATAGTATCAGCAATGTAGATAAGAACGCACCCGAACTTTCGACCTGAAATTCATTATAGAATGAATGAGACCCCGCTTTTAACTGTCTTATTGACGAGTCTAACCTGGCTTCACAAATGTTGAAAATAACGAGCCCAATGCCCCAAACCGAACCGCGAATAGAGAGTTATTTCCGGATCAATTACAGATCGCACGTCCCCATGGAACCCGGCACTTGCGCGTAACAATTTAATAAATAAAGCTTTAAACTTTACAATCGCGCGCCGAGCGATAATGAGCACCACGTGCACGCCGCCACCCTTAGGGTTACTGAGTTTAAGCGAATCCCGCACAACTTAAATGCGATCGAAAATATTCACACGACTGACTTAGTGAACGAAAAAGTATTATCCCAATGAATGGTAGAGATGGCCAGGGTGGTATTTTGCCCTAGTAACAACTACAGTAGTAATTTTCATTATCTTGACCCACCGATTCTGGTGGAAATTTGTTAAACGACATTTACCAAGGTTAGCCATTATGTATAATAAGCAGTTAGACCAGCGACCTGAGGATATCCCGAATGCCGTGTTCAAAGAGCCCATAGACGAAGCAATGGAGACGGATGAACCAAAGCCGTCTGCGCTATTCCTGGACAACGATCAGGAACGCCTACATGTATATCCAATTATAGCCGTCAGAGGCTAACCACATTTGTGGCTGATTTGGATTAGTATTAATGATGTATCATATATTAATGTATTCCGCATTTCCTCCGTATTTATTGTTGAGCTGATATTAGAATCATTTGCATGTATATAGACGTTTATGCATTTCATATATTTCAAATATTAATTGTGGCATAACGATGTCCATGGTATTATAGTTGTATAATTATCAGATTATCATAGCAAGCGTTGAATAGGGACTAGAAATCCCAACATGCAGTCATACGTTTTGATGATTGAGATCAGTCACCCCGACTTTATCTTGTGTTTAACTGTTCGTCAACCAATCAATCTGTAGAATTAGTTGTAAATTCCATTTTCGTATTGGGCCGATCTGACGGCCCTCAAGCGATACCGATAAATTGGAAAAGTAATCATTGTGTATACCGACTGCGTCATTTATTCTCAAACCTCACACAAATATCCGTTTGAATATTACAAGCTGACCATGGCGGTGGAACAAGGGTCGACCAGTTGTCAGAACCTACCCCCATACTCGGACAGTGAGGACGAAAATACTACTTGTAAACAAATGGAGCAGTGGATTAATCTTCTACTGCTGCCTACACCAGGCATGGTTTTCCCAGAACTGAGCAGGGGGGGGGGGGGGTCGGAAAAAAAATTCAGGCACGTATGGCATTTTTTCCCTTTCGATAATTTTTTGTACCCACCCACCCCCAACGCCAATTTTTTTTGCCGTTTTCGGCAGTTTTTTCCGACCATTTTTTGACACCCACCCCCCCCTTTTAACACTAAAACAGAGATTTGCGGGGGGAAATTCACTGTAAACAGCTGTATATGAATTTCTGTGCATACTATTTATCATGGATGTTAACATGGACATGTAAATAGGAATGAGTCATTTTGAGGTCATTCGTCCAAAAAAACATGGCTGCCAGCGGCCATCTTGGATTTCAAAATTTGCAACAAAATACAACACGATAACTGCCTGCAGTCAGTTTACCAGTTAGAATTACATTATTTCTCTCATTCAAACTGATTCAAAGTGGGTTTGAAGCCCAACTCATTGCCAAAACACTAAAAAAACAAGCAGGAAATTTTTGTTTTAGTTACGGAAAAAATTGCTTGTTGGTGGCTTTGACCACCCACCCACCCCGGCATACGTGCCGGAAGAAATTTTTTCACCCCCCCCCCCCCCCCCTGAACTGAGGGGAATTACTTTTTAATGACCACATCTGTGCTATTTACTCCTAGGGCATGTGCTGTCCTAGTTACACTTGGGGGCATGTCACATGATATAGCCATGTAGTCAATATAATTTAATGGTAGGAACCAGACCAGTGTGGTGGGGGCGGGGGGTTGTCTAAAAAAAGAAATCCAAGGTTAAAATGAAAAAATATTGATTTTTTTTCTTTTCATTTTTTTAATTTAGCAAGGTTTCAATTTTAAAATATTTTTTTTATTAACAGATATGTCCCTGGCTGGGCCCCTATTTGACCCAGTGACCCCATTTGAACAAAACTTAACACCAGTCAACCAAGGACGCTCCATACCAAATATTAGCTAAATTGGCCAGATGGTTCTCGACAAGAAGTTCTAAGAATTACTATGGAGGAATAGAGTTATGGCCCTGGTTACGCGACTAATGGATCTGGTGACATCATTTGAACAAATCTGAATGCGAGTCACCTAGGGAACATCCGCACCAAATATGAACCCATTTGGTCTTACGGTTCGGGAGAAATCATTCTTGACGGACGGCGAGTGATGACTATAGCTCCACCGGAAAATTCGTCTCAGGTGAGCTAGCTACAGATGCCCATTGTTAACAAGGCCATAGGAAAATATTTCTAAATCTTCACGCAGAGGGTGGTAAATAGCTGGAACTATCTGCCAGACTTAACAAAATAAACTAGACTTACCTTGGGAAGTAGCTGTTCATTTTGAATTATAATAGTCTACAATCAGGGAGGGCTTGACTAGGAGAGTGCCTTGCGCATGCGCAACTGTCCGCCCAACAGTTTTTAAAGCCAATTTTTTCAAGTATTGAAATTAAGTGCATAACTAGCTCTACGAGCAACTATGCTTATGTGGGACTCCTGAAATGCAAGTCCATACTAGTACCTTTCTCTATGAGCAACTATGCCGTGACCATGAACATACATTTATGGTCCATCCCTGATTGGTTGGCGTATGAATTAACTCCTATGGGATGGGAGGGCGGGAGTCGAGCCCTCCCTGATTGTAGACTATTATAATTCAAAATGAACAGCTACTTCCCAAGGTAAGTTTATTTTGTTTTTAATTATATATACGCCAACCAATCAGGTCGTCCTTGACTAGGGGATTCGCAGCCAATAGGAAGAAAAAAAATTCCAACTCACCTACGTCTGGAGGACGGAGGCTGCAAAGTCGGTAGCCGGTCCTTTGGTGATTCTCTTGTGGTAGTACTTTTGGAAAGTACTCTCACGGCTCCAGCCAGCCTTCGCCATGATTTCCTTCACGATGGTGAAGGCTTTAGAAGAGGAAGCAGCTCTGACACTGAGCTGTGAATACGGAAGTGTCGATTCCTGATTTGGTCAGGACAGTTCTGATCCAACGTGATGTGGTGGTTGTGGTAACCTTCCTGTGAGGGTTTACATAACTTATAAACAAAGAATCCTCCTTTTTTCGCAAACCTTGTGTCCTCTTGAGGTATTCTGTCACCACAGTGTAAATACATAATCTCCTATCTGGAGGATATGAACTAAATTCTAAAAACCGTTCCTCGGAAAAGCCAGCCCGGCTATGTTTTAATAATCCCTGGATATAAAACAAGTATTTGGAGTGCGTTCTTCGCTTTCCAGTAATTGTCAATAAGTGTAATGTTTGCACTCTTGCTGCATATAAAAGAGAGGCGAGCATCGCCAATTTCAGCGTTAAGTCCTTTAAACTTAAGCCACGAACAGGAGACATAGTTTGTAGTAGTCTCAGGACCACATCGACATCCCACGTGATGGCCGTTGGTTTAGTAGGTGGCCTCAAATTAAAAGCTCCTTTCATGAACCGGAGTACAATGGGATTTGATCCTGCCGGAAACTGATCTAACCGAAGCCCTAACGCAGAGAGAGCTGACCTAGCTGTGTTGAGTGAGCTGTAACTGAGTCCACTCTGAAACAGCATACTCAAATATTCTATTACTTCTGGGACAGTTGGTGAAACTGGATTAACTTTCCGGTCGTTGCAGTACTTGAACCATCGCGTAATATAAACTGAGTACTGTTTTTTGGTAGATGGTCTCCAGGAGCATAAGATAATGTCGGTAGAGTACTGAGAAAATCCTGTACTTCGGAATTGTTCCATGAGACACGACATGCCATTAATTTTAGTTTGGGGAATAACGGATGGACATCCGCTGACCGTGGACGGCGCAACAAGACCGGTTGATGTGGCAGGAGTCGTGGATAGTTGGCGAGAGCTGTCATTAGCACTGAAAACCATGACTGTTGGCCATACCGGTAGAATTAGAATGCACGTGGCTAGGTCCCGCGCAATCTTTTGTATGCAGCGAGCAATGAGACTGAAAGGGGGAAACAAATAACATAAGTGATAGTTTCCCCATGGAATGGTGAATGCATCAATGTGTTTTGCTCCTGGATCCAAGTGCCAGGAACAATATGTTGTAACCTTGGCGGATAATCGTGAAGCAAATAAATCAATTTCTGGGGGACCCCAAAGGGTGCATAATTGACTGAAGACGGTAGCATGCAGCGCCCAATCAAGGCGGTCATTAAACAGCCGAGATGGAGCGTCCGCAACATTAACAGACCCAGGTATGTGAGAAAATGATAACCACATGTTATTGAGTTGACAGTACTGCCATATGTCATGACTTACGCCATTACACAGGATGGACTTAACCCCGCCCATGTTTTTAACATAAGCCATGGCCGTAGTACTATCAGTTAAGATAAGAACATGCCGATTTTTCAATTTTGTTGAAAAAGCCTGTAAACTGAACTTGATTGCGAGTAATTCCAAGCAATTTATATGCATACCACTCTCTCGTACAGACCAGCGGCCACCTATGGAATCACCAGAGCTGACCGCGCCCCAACCATTCATACTACTGTCAGTATAAACTGTAACAGTTGGAGTTCCATGATCGATGCGACGGACTGCATGGTTGTCAACATTCAACACCCACCAACTAAGTTCCCTTTTCATGGGGTCAGTTATAGCCATATTGGCATCAAACGAACCACAGTTCTGTTTGAGAGCTTTAATTTTATTGATTTCTAACTGGCGATAATGAAGTTTTGCATACTCCACCGCAGAAAATGTTGAAATTAATAATCCGATAACACTGGCCACTGTTCGAATAGAAGCATGATCGAGATTGAAGAGATCAGTGCAACCCTTTTTGATCTTTAGTTGTTTCTCGAGTGGCAGTGAAACGGTCATAGTCTGTATTTATAACATTTCCGAGATAAGTTATTTTCTGACTAGAAATGAGAACCGACTTAGTTGGGTGAATAGTGAATCCAAGTCCGGTCAGTAACAAGGCAGTGATATGAATATTCATAGAACATAGAGAAGCGGAGGCTCCCATACAAAGAATATCATCAATTAAGCTTGTAGTTGTGAATCTGTCGGATCTCAACTTGGATAAAACAGGTTTCAACAATTTGGTAAACAACCTGGGAGCCGCCGCATAGCCATTGGCGATGCAGGTATATTGATAAAGGATATCTTTCCACCTGAAGCGAAAGTATTTTTGATGTTGTTCAGCCAGAGACACTGCATAGTATGCGTGACGAATATCAATGAGTCCCAGGTACATACCCGGACGAATGAGAGACGGAGCAGATTCAAATGTCTCCATTTTGAAATGATGGTATGGAACATACTCATTAAATTTTTTAAGATTTAAAATGAGCCGAACTTCATTAATGTTTGGCTTAGGTCGTATGAAGATAGGAGATATAAATTGTCCCGGTGTGTCGCACACCTCTTTTATTACGCCGTGCGATAAAAGTTTTTGAATGGCCAAATTGACCGACGGAATTTCTGAAGTTTTCACCTGCATGATTTGGAATGCAACATCCAATGTATTGAAAAGGTGGACCTCTATCTCCAAATTCGAAGTGACAATGCTGAACAACATCCAAAATAATTGGGTCACTCGTAAGTGACCTCCAATTTGTAATAAATTTACACAATTGGCCTGCAACAAACTTTTCATTATTGCATATAGAAGGGTTAAATTCCAGTGGTTTACATACCTGGGTTTGATTGTAAGAAGCTAACGTCGAGTCATCCCTCTGGAGGACCCCCGCTTGGAGTTTTTTTCCCCCTTCGTGTATAAGGGTATGCCGCTGTGGAACTGGCTTCCCGATATTGGTAACCTCCACGGGTGGGAATTTTTCCCCCACCGTGACCACGTCCATGACAACGAGTAGATACTTGACGCTGTCCGGAGCCATGGGACATGCGGCTTCCTAGTTTGGAGGTATCCTCGATCTCTCTAGCCGTTTCGGAAATATTATCGCCGAACAACTGACTCGTGTATGGACGCGAGTGAGTGCACAACTGCACATAGTTGGAATTTAAGTCTGGCTTTAGAAGCTCCCCGACGGATCATGTTGATTTGGAAATTCCCGTGTCCTAACAAAGCCATCGCATCGTTGGTATCATCTATGAGTCGGCCAATTTCCGGACACTCTGTCTCGAGACGGGCCGCTGTAGGTTACAAACAACTAATTATATAGAGTTACTTTTCTTGAATTTGTGTAGGGAAACTCGAGTCAGCATAAAAAAAAATTCTGGCTGCTGATTGGTTGATTATCACTGAGGGAAATATCCCTAATCGGGAACAGAAAATCATAGCCTACGTAAATATGGCGATCGTGTATGTTTAGATGTCCAGGAAGAGTCTGGTGCCGTCCAGAAGTTACGGAAGGGGTCTGGGTATTTCTATGCTGCTGATTTTTTTGCAGTAAATGGGGTAGTTGTGGAAATGCAAGATTATCGTTTGAAAAAAATACCGAAAAGGGCGCGTTTGTTGTCACATACTGGTGCAGAGGATGACGTTCTAAGGGAAAATTGACCACTAGAAGTTCAACTAGGTCAAAGCCATGGCCGACGGGACTTTTAGTTAACACTGTCGCCTATGGAAAATAATTAGTTGTGGGTAACCTATAGGCAAAAAAATCACATTTTTCAAATATCGTTCAGAGCAGCGAATTTAGGAACACTGATAAACAAAGACTCACTCGTTTTGTTGAGTTATTATATTTTCACGCCCTACAGACCCATTTTCAGATTATGCGAGACATTTATTAACCCTCTGTCGCCGGAACTTCAACTTTTTCCGGAGGCGAAATTTTCTGAAAATCATCCATTTTGTGCATATGGGTGGACCTTTAATGTTCAAAATAGCACGGTCGAGGTGATGGAAGTTTCTCTGATAGAAATTCGACTCAAACTCCTGAAAAGTACTGAAATTTAAAGGGACATCCGCCTATCATTGAACCAAACCATCATCGGATGGTGAAATTTTGAGGGGGGGGGGGGGGTCTATTTCAAATGCAATTAAACATTGTATTGTTCAAAATTAGATAAATTCCTTAAAACGTATGGTAGATGTACGTGACTAGTTTTCAAAACTTATACATATTACTTTCTATCGTGTGCGTTATGCACGCGAGTCGGTTTTTACAAATTAAATTATGATGAAAAACCCTGAATTTGGGGTGTGGTCACATTTGTGGTCATAATATCCCCACTAGTGAGTGGATGGACATGGGACATGCGACACTGTGCAGTATATATGTCTATGATAAGCCTAACATGAGACATTAGTATCTTTTCTACTAAACTGCGCTTCCAGATTTATCAGGATTCTATTACTGGTGTTATTTCTTACCCCAAAAAAATTGTTAATTTTAAAACGGGGTATGTGGGTTAAATGACCGCTGGGAGATAATAGGATGTCCAATAACTCCTATATTTCTATTGTATCACGGTAAAGCTTTTTTTTTGTAAAATTGGCGCGGTTTACACGATCAAACTTCAATTTTCTTTTCAAATATAGGTTACAAACAACTAATTATATAGAGTTACTTTTCTTGAATTTGTGTAGGGAAACTCGAGTCAGCATAAAAAAAAATTCTGGCTGCTGATTGGTTGATTATCACTGAGGGAAATATCCATAATCGGGAACAGAAAATCATAGCCTACGTAAATATGGCGATCGTGTATGTTTAGATGTCCAGGAAGAGTCTGGTGCCGTCCAGAAGTTACGGAAGGGGTCTGGGTATTTTTATGCTGCTGATTTTTTTTGCAGTAAATGGGGTAGTTGTGGAAATGCAAGATTATCGTTTGAAAAAAATACCGAAAAGGGCGCGTTTGTTGTCACATACTGGTGCAGAGGATGACGTTCTAAGGGAAAATTGACCACTAGAAGTTCAACTAGGTCAAAGCCATGGCCGACGGGACTTTTAGTTAACACTGTCGCCTATGGAAAATAATTAGTTGTGGGTAACCTGTATCCAGGACCTTTGAGAGTATTACAGCTGACTTTATCAGAGAGAGTTCGATGTTTTGTAATTTGACATCGTGGGATCGAACAGGTGCTGACAACACATCCCAAATGATCTGGTTTACACGCACTGTCTGCAAACCGACACAATTCTCTGGACGGGCATTTTGTTCGTCCTTGGTGAGGGACCGATACTGTTCTTCATCAATGCCCTTCAAAAACATCGCAGAAAGTGACTCTGCAAGAACAGGTTCGATTTTCGGTGCCAGAATTTCTTGGCTTTTCATACGTTTCGCCATATTACTAAATCGGCTGCTGGAAGGAATATCCTCAGCACCATTCCCAAAGTCTGCATGACTTGTTTCAAATTGTTCCGAGTCCGCATCGCCAGTGTCAGAATATGAATATTGGTATTCACCTTGACCATGCTCGAGGTCAGTGACCCGAGAAGCCATCTCGACAATACTACCACCCTGTACCTGCTGCACTTCAGCAATTTGACGCAGTTGTTTTAAAATTTCGGCGCTCATCGAGTCGCAGGTGGTGGCCTCGGTCGTATTTCCGATTTCGAGGCAGAATTCGGCAGAGCCGGCGATGCCGGTACTTTCTGCTTTCCTTTTGTACTGCCGGTAAGCGTTGGCTTCTGTGAAGCCGCTTCAGTACTTATAGGGATGATTCCAACTACGTTGGGATCTTTTAGTGACATATTTTCTTCTATGGCGGCAAACACGTGCCAGTAATTTGCTAAGAAAAATGTCGTGACTTTCTTCGTTGACGCTTAAAGCACAACTGTTGGGCGGACAGTTGCGCATGCGCAAGGCACTCCCCCTAGTCAAGGACGACCTGATTGGTTGGCGTATATATAATTCGCTGTGGAGGCTCAAACACTATCAATTAAAAATATACATACTCATTCTTCTATTTAAAAAATACGAGTTCGACGACAAGTGATATGTTCAAGTGACTCACAAGTAAATATCGAACGACGATACATATATTTGTAAACAAGCATTGCAAATAATGTTATTGGGATGGGATGAAAAGTCGCAAGACTTGTTCCGTATTATGATGACATGATTGATAAAACAAACCACTGTTATGATAGTGTCGTTATTTGTTAAAATACGTATCAATTGACATACAAGCACCCGTTCCCTCATTAAAATAAACATATCGCGACCTGATTTCCATTCTGTCCTAAGTGCATTTTTTGTGTTTCCGAGTAAATCGATTTTTTAAATTTCAAAGTTCTGGAAATTGGTTGTTATTAGACTTATGGTGGATATCCTGGTATCTGCCGAGAAATCAGTATTCATTCTGCCAATAACCATCAACTTCGATAAGGAGATGCTCTTTCTTATATGATATTTCGACCAGATTCGGGAGGTGGGGTGCGATTTTTTGCATTTAGCACAATATGGACTCAGTCTTAGTAGAATATTTTTCGTGGGACACTATGGAAACGGAAATTTTTTCAGGACCGGTCTGTTCCAAGTGGTGATTATAAAAGAGATAATACGCACTTGGGACAACATGAAGAAATATTTAGTCTCAATTTACCGTATAACATGATAGAATTAGAGATTAAAATGTGAGCAGAGTGTGATATGTGCGCTCTTTGGAACAGTTAGCCAGCACATCGACATAGAAACAAGCATTTTGAATTGGTGTTGTATGGAAAGCATGCGACTCTTGGTGATATATTGCATACGTAATGTTGATATGGCTTCATGGAATGTACTCTTCGTTAATGTTACATTGCGAATTTGACGCGTATATGTTAGTCCAGGATATATTGGTCGACATCTGCACCCCCACCAGGACTCAACTTCACCCCACTAATTTTCTTTCGTAATGTCTCTAATTTGTTTCGGTTGTTAACAAGAAAAAAAGTGGCCGCAGAGACTCCAGACAAGATGGCGTCCATCGTGGCGGCCATTTTGTTTATATGCATCAGGTCTCTTTGATCGCCGTTATAGTAAAGATTATATAAAAAGCGGTCATATTTTCCGCTCGATTCGTTATGCTAATATATACAACCCTCACAAATTAGCCAAAAGTCCAACACCAGAATCCAATATGGCGGCCAAGATGGCCGCCGAAATGTGAATATATGCTATTTTTCTTACATTTTACCACCTTTCGTTTGTCTCTATGGGAAAATATTGGCAACTTGGAGTGAATTTATACATTTATCGTATAGAAGAGTCGTTGACGAACACAATGGGGATCATAATATACATTCATAGCGGGATAGTTTTGTCCAATAACAAGTTTCCCAAATGCCGGTATAATAGGTAAAAGCCGAACCAACACTAATAACGCGATGTAATGTTTCGAATCAATGAAAGTTATTGCTATCATAAACAACACCCATGCATATATATGTGCAGGAGATACTCGAGCTAGGATTTCTCTTAGGTATGAGTTGTGGAATATTTATCCAAATCCAAGACGGCTGACAAAATGGCCACCAGAAATAGAAAAATCGCTGATTTTAACATCAGTGAGCGTTATTGTCACGACAATTCCACACCTGTTAACTATTGAGAGTTGGGAACACTTAGGCGAAGTACTTTCATTATACCATATCCAAATAAAAGTTCCCCAGATCTAAAACGGCGGAAAGATTTTTAAAAATCACCGAAATTCCCTCATATTCACATCATTGGGCATTATTTTCGAGACAACTGCACACATGCGGACAGTTGATTTGGAAATACTGGGGTGAAGTAATTACCTTGCATCTCATACAATAAATTGTTTTCCAAATCGATGATGGCGGCCAAAATGGAGACCGAAATTTGAAATCAAGCTCACATTCCTTTACTTTCTTACGATGGTCGTTATTGTTACGCGAATTCTGCCCACAATTACATGTTCATATGGAACATTGATATGAAGTATTCATTTGAGTTTGGCAAACTCAGTCAAGATGGTGGCCAAACTGGGGCCAGAAATTGAAAAGAAGTCGATATTATCACATACTAATTTCAACTTTTTGTCATTATATCGATACGTATGGACGATACTGTACATACTATAGGCCATTTATTAGTTTCAACATAAGTCGTAGCCTTCGGGAAAGATGAAAACCCACAATTAATCATCGCGATGTGGCATTTCGAAATCCATTGTCCACCATAAGCGCCCATAATGGCCGTTTAGGTGCGCCAAATAGCCATAGTATGGCCTCCAAAAATCAAAACAGCAGTACCTGAGCTTATTCTGATTTGCCACATTCAGCATTATCTGCATGGACCAGTTTCCGTCTCTTCGTCAGATTAATCTATCTCTCACCATCAGTTTTCTACACTTCTTTTTAGAAAGGTCCCACTAATCGGAATATTTCAAACAATGCATATGCCGGTGTCCAGCTCACGTGTTTGTCTCGAAAGTTGGGAATTCTTATCCTTATTCTTGGCGATCTTCATTCGTGGAATAGCTTATGGTATAATTCAGATGCTACATATGGGATCTGGGCGTTATTTTGTGCGATAAACTAGAAAGGAATGTGGTCGATGCGTATACTAGCTTTCAGAAGGACCTCGCTATCTGCGTATTTTCAGCTTTGGTGACCTAATGGGGATAAAAACATATACACCTGGTGATCTTACCAAACAGCCACTTCTCAATATATGGATCATCAATTCACATACTCATCTAATGCACTGACGTACCCGGACAACTTATGTATATGGCTTCGAATGTTGAAAGCCAGACATTTGACGAATGCCTTTCTGCTAAGGCGTAGAAGACCATAATGCATAACATACCCACACGTCTTGACCATGAACAAAAGAAAAATCTTGTTGCGTACAGCAATTGTCTCATCGAACAAATTCAAGCAGATAATAACAATACGCACGGTGCTAGTTTGTGGGCATGTGTCATGATAGTGGAAATGAAATTGGACCATGACTGCACCGCCCTTCTTTGGGTATGTTTTAGATTCAGACATGATCTCATGTGTGGCTTTGCTTTCCTTGTATGCCAAGACTGTTCCCATCCGTTTGGAAGCCGTTCACAATCAACTGGACCAGGCGTGTACCACTGGCTACTACTATATAAGCCCCACCCAGACTGGGGTGTAGTCTTAAAGACGATGCCTTTCATAGTTGGTTGATATGTCATACACACACTGTGTGGTGGTCGGTATGGTTCAAGAAAGTACAAATGCCATCAACACAAGGGTGAAATGTTCAACGCGAAGAACATCAAGAGGAATGTTACGTTGATGAGATCTTGCATTCAGTTCAACATACGTTGGGTACACCAAGTGATTTCTTGGCAACATCACCATTCCGACCATTTTACAATAGCCAATTTATTTCATTCCCACTATCATGGCGTATGTCCACAAACTAACACCGCGAGTATTCTTCTTCTCTGCTGGGAGCTATTCGACGAGACGATTGCGGGACATCACAGTTTCCTTAGGATCATGGTCAAGAAATGTGGGTAGTCGGTACATTATGGTCTTCTCCTTAGCAGATATACATCTATCCAAGGGAATGAGACAGCTAGCAACCTTCGAAACAATGCCGAAGTTGTCCACATATGCCAATGCGTTCGCTAAGTTTGTGAGTTGACGAACCATCTATTGAGAAGTGACTAGCTAATTGGTTCGCCAGGTGTACGTGTCGTTATCCACATGGGGATATGAGACACATACATAGAGATGACAGTATGCAAGCTTGTATACTCATCGACCATATGCCTTTCTAGTTCAAGATGACGCACAAATCCCATATTTAGCATATTTAAAATCGTAAGCTAGACACCTGAGAATGAATGAATTGTTTGAAACGTTATGATTAGAGGGACCCTTCTCCCAGGAGGTGTTGAATACTTTGTCGGTGTGAGCGACCCAGATTTACCAGACAAAGAAATGGAAGCTGGTCCAGATAATTATGGACGTGATGTGGCGCAAATCAGAATCTTATCAGGTAATTGTTCTAATATTACTGTTCGGCGCACCTACGGTTACGGCCATTATCGGTGCTAAGTGGAGAATGGATTTCGAAATGCCACAATCGCGATATTAATGGTGGGTTTTCGACTTTCCAGAAAGATACGAGCCATTTTATGCATTTTGATACGTATTAAGTTAAACAAATAGATTGTTTATGTACAGTTTCGTCCACACATATCGATATTATGACAAAATTATGAAATTATGAAATTAGTATGTGAAAATATCCATTTCTTTTCAATTTATGGCCGCCATCTTGACTGAGTATCAATTGCCAAATTCAAATGAATAATTCATATCAATATTCCATTTCAACATGTAATGGGGGGTAGAAATCGCGAAACATTAACGCCCATCGTAAGAAAGCATAGGAAATTAAGGAATGTAGGCCCGTTTTAAAATTTCGGTGGCCATTTTGGCCGCCATGTTCGATTTGGAAACATTTTCTTGTACCTCAGTATTTCCAACTCAACTGTAAGCATGGGTGGAGTTGTCTCGACAATAGTATCCAATGATGTGAAGGCATTTCGGTGCCATTGTGGCAACTTTTATTTGGATATGGTACAATGACAGTTCTTCGTCCAAGTGTTCCCAATTCACAATAAGCAGGTGTGGAGTTGTGACAATAACGCTCACGGATGTTAAAATCAGCGATTTTCGGCAATTTTTCCAATTCTGGGTGAATATTCCTCAACTCAGGTATAAGAGGAATCATAGCTCGATTATCTCCTGCACACATATGCATGGGTGTCGTTACGATAGTAATAACTTTCATTGATTCGAAACATTACATCGCGTTATTAGCGTCGATTCGGCTTTGACCTATTATATCGGCATTTGGGAAAACGGGATATCGGACAAAAATATCCCACAATTAATATATATTATGATCCCATTGTGTTCGTCAATGATTCTTTTATACGATAAATGTATAAATTCACGCCAAGATGCGAATATATTCCCATAGAGACAAACAAAAAGTGGTGAAATGTCAGAAAAATAGCATATTTTCACATTTCGGCCGCCATATTAGATTATGGTGTCGGACTTTTGGCTAATTTGTAATGGTTATGTATTGGCATAACGAATCTAGCAGAAAACAAGACCGCATTTGATATCTTTACGATAACGGCGATCAAAGAGACCTGGTGCCTATACAAAAATGGACGCCATCTTGTCTGGAGTCTCTGTGGCCACTTTTTATTCTTGTTAACAACCGAAAAAAATTAGAGGAGACACAAGAAAGAAAATTAGTGGGGTGAAGTTGAGTCCTGGGGTGCAGAGGTCGACCAATATCTCCTCGACTACGTGTGTTTCTTTTCGCGGGAAAGTTTTTCTCTGTTCGATCGCAACTTGAGTTGCAACCTGTTCGATGTGAGAGAATTTAGCAAAATATTTCAGTTCCATCCTGTAGTAAGTGACAGTTCGTAAAGCCGAACTGCACATAGAACAACATCGATCTGAATAATTATCTGAAACTCTAGATAGAATTCATCTTTGTTTTTAAAAGACAGGATACAACTGGCTTTATAAGTATTTTTTAGTTATAGGACATAATGGTTCTAAGAAATAGTGTTTTTATGCAGAACGGACAGAAAAGAATAGCTAATATCGCCGCGAAAACAACAGATACCGCTTAGGGGCCGGTACCGTTAGACGCTGAATTTGATGCCGATTCCAACGATACCCATACGGACGTTTCGTACCAGCATGTCACTTAGGACAGAATGGAAATCAGGTCGCGATATTTCGACCATTTTAGGGGACTTTTGCGAATTCGGTGACATCCTCAAATGGGGACCTACTGCGAATTGCTGCAACCGGAAAATACCCCATTATCTATAAATAAAACGTCCAGCGAACCATAGCTATCTAGAATCTCTGGGACAGTATACACTCTGGGACAGTATACACTCTGGGACAGTATACACCCGAGGGCGCTAATGAATAGAGCGAGAATAAATATGCAATGAAACATAACACGAGAACAATGACTGAAGCAATCAATTTAACCAAAACAAATCTCCTACGTATGTTGTCACGGTTAGGTTTCAAGAGGAAACGCGTGTTCCGACTCCTAAAAAGCTACTTTTACAACTTTCACAATTAGAGATACAAAATCGAAGTGATAAATGAGAAATAACTGAACAATGCGACCTGTGGGATGATCGGATGAGGTCTGCTGTGTGCCAAAGAATTTAGTCATACAAAGAGTAAATTTCAAGTGGCCATGTTTTCAACGATTTTTCGGTCTAAATAGGAGGCTCCATCTGGAGGTCATCCCGAAGATCCATATGAAGTTTGGTGATGGGATGTGGCCTGTAGGGTATGTCAAAGGCTCGAGTCATGCCAAGATCCCATCGAGAAGAGATTCTAAATATACCTGTAAATTTTCAAATCAATACTCCAATAAATGCAGGCTTTGCCAATGGATTCATATTTAAAATAAAGATGGCCGCTTGCATCAATGTTTAAAAAAATTCGGTCAAAATAGGAGGCTCCATCTAGGTCACCCTGAAGATACGTATGAAGTTTGGTGATTATCCGATGAGGGATGTGGTCTGTAGGGTGTGCCAAAAGATTTAGTTTTTTTTTTTACATCTGTAGGGAAAGGATTCAGTCACGCAAAAAGTTAATCCAAGATGGCTGCTCACAGCCCTGTTTTTTTTCATCTAAAAATTCGATCACATTCATGCCTGCAAAATTAAATGAAAGTGTCAATGACACTGTAGCTCAACTTGGAAAGAGTAAAACCCAAGATGGCCACTGGCAGCCATGTTTCTTTGCCGAATGACCCCAAAATGACTCGTTCCCATTTACATGTCATTGTTAACATCCATGACAAATTTCAAGATCCGACAAAAGATACGTGTAGCCCGTGTCAAAGGATTTAGTCATGTAAAGAGTAAAATCAAAGATGGCTGCTGGCGGACTTGTTTCCCCCCCCCCCCCCCCCCCCACATGTCAATATTAACATCCATGACAAATTTCATGATCAGAAGACGAGTACGACCTGTAGCCCGTGCTAATGGATTGAATTTTGAAATCCTAGATTGCCACTGGCGGCCATGTTTTTTTGCCAAATTTTACCCAAAAATGACTCGTTCTCATCTATATGTCATTGTCAACAGCCATGACAAATATAATGATCTGACCAAAGGTAGGACCTGTAGCCCGTGCAAAAGGATTTAGTCATGGAAAGAGTAAAATCCAAGATGGCAGCTGGCAGCCATGTTTTTTTGCCGAATTACCCTGAATTACCCCAAAATGACTCGTTCCCATCTACATGTAATTGTCAACAGCAATGACAAATCTCAATGATCTGACCAGTGAGCAAGTTGTCAAAAATAGTTTCATGTCAAGATAATGCAATATACCTTTTCCAGATAGAAACGCGTTATTCAGTTTCCAAAATTTCAATGAATACAAATGCATTTGCTCTGGGTCTGATTTTTTGGGATCAATATTATATTTTTGATGACTTCAATGCATCTTTCTGGGACATACAAAGCTTGTAGAAAGATACTTCAGGTATTCACAATCTATTTTGGTACCGGAAAAATTCAAATTAGAATATATATTGAGCGCAAACTGCCATGTGACTAAGATCTTTACATGTAAAAATAGTCAAGAGTGTAATTTCAAGTTAACTTTCACACTAGTATCCAATGTCAAGCGAACTTCATGTCTCATTAAATCTGCCACAAGTTCTCAATGACATGGAAGGCCGTATAAATTTTAGGAACACCACCCCCCAACTTCCAAGGAAAGTAAATTGAAGTCGGTTTGGTATTTTCAATTTTTTTTTTTTAATGGCGGCAGTCTACTTTGGGTAGACTTAAACCCATTTTCTGAGCAAGCTCCTTTGCCTTCACTTTCTCGATCTTTGCTAAACGAGCCTGGGTCTTTTGACCCATAATGCCACCACCCCAGTGCCTTCGAATCTGTAATGAATGAAAAGAGTTCAAGTTTAGAAAGGTCTACCTTATCACAATTCATTTAGTACTAGCTTTCGACAAATCATGCCGTAGTATTTAAAATGCAGTTTTAATGTTCTAATTATAACTGGATAACTTCGCTTCCTTAATTGTAAATTCAATATTCTTATAGTAATTTTATCAGGTGAAATTTAAAATCAGTTCATGTGGCTTGTTGTGGCAAAGTCAGATATAATATATGTCTCTTCACTGCCTGGGTATACAGATTAACCAACTATTAGCATGATATCATAGGAAGGTTGCAGAGCCAACAACAAATATTAAAGCATCAAAATCGATTTTTTTATTTTATGACTATTATCCCGAGTGCAACTGTCAAATGGTACAAGACCATGCGTAAATATTTTACTTTTTCTTTTATCATCAAATAGTAATAGTAAATGTCCAGGTACATACCTCATCAAACCTCTCACTGTAGTTATTTTTGACAGCTTCAACCAATTTGTTTAGTGATGTTCGGTCCTCTCTGAAAAGAATAATGCATTAAATATTTAATTCTTCTGCAGCAGTTGGTTTTATTTTTAGTTTAAACCATAGATGGTAGATTTAATTGAACTAATATCAACTTTGCATTCTACTGATAAGACCACAGCAATATAGCCTGGAAAATAGACGCAGGAGGGGAAAACAATATTTATCACCAAAAACAATTGACGAACATTGAAACTGAATGAATTCAAAAGTTAGAAAAAATGTTTTGTTCACACTAAATAATTATTTCTTTCATAAACCACTTTAGAACAACGGAAAAGAAGTAGAGAAAGTAGAAAACAAAACGAAATACTCTGCCATCAACTATTTTCTGAACTATATTCTTCATACTTGAATAAAAAAAAGTTTCCAATATGGATGGAAAAATCGACAATCTACTTTGATATCGCATGCTGACTGCGCAGACATTGTTCAGAGCATTTTTTTTTTAAGGCTATAAATGATTCTCATCTGCAAGATGATTTTTGAAGACTGACAGTGAGTCCCTCATAAATTCACTCAGAATAGTCAATTTTCTTCAGAAATGTTAAGCTCAACTCAACATCAGGTGAAGAAATTCAGAGTATACATCATCGTGAATTTTTGTGTGAAAAATCCAATGGCAATTTTTTGTGAATACATGTTAACATTTCACTGAACCACTGGTTAAAGTGATCCTTGAATGCCAGTTTCAACAAGCCTGCAAATAGTATGTCATTTGCAGAATGAGGTTCCCAGTGGGTGAAGTTAGTGACGTTCGACATAGCAGGCTACCATCACCAATTCACCCTCTGGGAACTTCATTTTTAGGAGACCCAGGATCAGATTGAAGTTGGTTATGTTCTAGGGAACTTCACCCATTTGTCACCTCGATTATGCATTTTTAAATATCTTCTGTGAACTAGGGATATAGAAAGTTCCAAGAAGGGAAAAAGTAACTAAAAACAATGTAATTGGAGACTATAAATACTATAAGATGAGGCTTAAGCAGAATGAGGTCCCCTGTTGGTGAATTTGGCGATGCTAGCCCACTGTGCAAGATAGCATCACTAAATTCACCCTCTGGAGACCTCATTCTGTTAATGAGATTATTTGCAGGCTTGAGTTTCACATAACTCACTGACTGCAGCATCAAGAAAGAAGTCTACAATAGGAAAAGCAAACATAAAATACCTTTGCAATCAACTTACAAATTGTTTTAGAGCAATCACTGACATTTAATTTAATCTAGATCTGATAAACTATGGTTCTCTATGAGCCTGAAGCGCTGTTTACACATGATGCGCTATGCCCAGGCTAGAGACTGTATTTGGATCCACACTGTACGCAGGCTAGACTGTTATTTGGGTACACACTATGCCCAGGCTAGGGACTGTATTTTGGTCCACACTATGCCCATTAGCGACCGTATTTGGGGTCCGCACTATGCCCAGGCTAGCGACTAAGGCTCGGACATCGAGTCCCTCATAAAATCACTCAGAATGGTAAATTTTCTTCAGAAAGGTTACGTTCGTTCAACCTCATCAGGTGAAGAAATTCAGATACACATCATCGTGAATGTTTTGAGAAAAATTCCAATGGCAATTTTTTGTGAATACATGTAACATTTCATTGAAGCACTGATTAAAGTGATCCTTGGTGCCATCTTAATACCATCAACAAGCCTGCAAATAGTCCGGGTCCGCGCTGGACCGAAATTTACTGCAAGTGGCAGCGCAAAACCCTGTAAATAGTATGCGTCATTTACAGAATGAGGTTCCCAGCAGGTGAATTTAGTGACATTATTCGACAGAGTGGGCTAGCATCACCAAAATCTCCCTCTGGGAGACTTCATTCTATGAGACACCAAGGATCAGATTAAAATTGGTTAAATAGTGTATCGCATGTTAACAGTTCCTACAGAAGACAGATTTATTTTTTGAATTTAGCAATTCTGACCAGCTGCAAACATCCAAGTTTATATTGCAAACATCCAAGTTTATATTCATGTTTATTACATAATCCTGCCCTTATTCCATTCAATAAACCCATTCTATAAATTGTGATATTAAACATTCGTTTAACAAGATATATGCTGTCGCGTGGCATTTACCCCGACCGTAGCAATTTGGGATTTAATATAAGCATGGACGAAACTGCGGATATCCGAGGAGGTCTATATGACCATTCCAAATGAAGTTCGTACAGAAATGTTGACTAAAAAACCACAAAACAAGCCATCCGGAAACCCAAAAATCAAGCGAAAATTAAAATTTTCTAAGTTGAAAAAAGAGGCCATAACTCTGGTAAAAATCATCAGATCATACCCAAATCCGCACTTGACATGTATTTTCATATAACTGATCCACAAAAATACGCGATTTGAAATCGTACCACCAAAGCTAACGCTATCATCTGGAAACCCAAAAAAACAAGTGAAAATTGAATTTTCTAAGTAAAAAAGGGCCATAACTCTGGTGAAAATGGGTGGACGAAACCCGCGCTATGAATGTAGCTGTTCCCCCCATGCTGCTCTATCACCCATACCAAATATCAGCTAAATCTGCCTAGCGGTTGCTGAACAATGCAAAATGTTTGTACGGACGGACGTACGGAGACGTCTACTATATACCCGCCGACTTCAAGTCGGGGGCATAATAACAGGAAATAGTGCCAGGTGACCTTTGACTTCCGGTTTGTCGTCTATTCACATTCAGTACGCTACGTCTCAAAATACTATGGCTTCCAATATTTTTTCAACAAACTCTAATGAATGAAGAGTTTGAAAAGTTATGTCATTAAACATATGCCATTAAATATGTTAGTCTTTATTTATCCGGGACTATGTCGTTACGGAGGCAAACAACGCATAGTTACGTGAAATGTCATCGAATGCCTTATAGAAGACGATGTATGTATTGTTGATTTAAGTATGTTTTGTCGAGGTTTTGGATCATGTAAAAATAGAATCTGCAACACAACCAGTTTACAGCCGAATTTACAAAACCTCATCCAGTAAATTAGGTCTGGACCGCGCCTTTAGACCTAATTTACTGTACTCGTTTTGTAAATCCGCTATAAACTGGGGATCCTCTATTTATTAACAGATAATAAAATTGACAATTAAGTGCATCAAGCCAAGTCCGTAAATTAACCCTTCCATGACAGCTTACCCGACAGTTTGCGTAACCATGTGCCAAAGCATTCTCTTACAGAGCATATATAAGAGAATACATTGGTCTAACAATATTTATCTTGACCTTGCAAGCCGATGTATTCCTCTTATATATGATAGGCTCCCTATGGGAGACTTGCATATAATAAGAGAAATGCACTGGCACAGGATCATTAATGCTGCACATAGCACAGCTCCCATCATGAAAGTCATGCTACTGCAAATCCGATACACACCACCTATACAAGTCTATTACAAGATAATCAGCCAATGCAATCAGAGATCTAGGTGGTAGATTCACTTTCTATCATACCTACTCAGATAGCAAATATTGCTCTCATCACAACACTGGCTGAACATTTTCGATAATTGATAAACAGAAGATTGATACACTAATATGGATATTACTCACGTGTTGAACGATGTTATGGCAAGGCAAGTTGCTGTTTTTCTGTGAACAACACGTCCGAGCCGAGCTTTGCCTTCACGATGCAGTATGGGACACCCATTTTTTCTACACAAGAATGGTAGGAATATCACTAGCTGCGAAGAGAAGAAAAATAGATGCAACATTTTTTGTTAAATGTTACTAAATACACAATATCAACTCAATGGCAGTCAATTCAACAGATGACCTCAAAAGAACAAGGCCAAAAACCTTAACATTTATGAAGTGGTTGACTCGTTACCTTTTTCGAGACAGAAAAGAAGAAACTTGTTACTTCTGATTGAGCAATGAAACAATTCGTCTCAATTTATGTCAAGCAGGCCTGGAAATCTCAAGGCGGGCTGCCCTGCCCGCCTAGAATTTTCCAAGGCGGGCTTTTTATAGCCCGCCTAGTCTACGATAGGACATTTATTTAGTTATTTTATTATGTTTAATGAGTAAAATACTGCATCGAAATCGTAATTATATTGTACAGTGTGGGGACTGTGCGCATGCGTGACCTGACGGTAATGTCAAATGGGAATTATAGCGGAATCAGTAAATTCTGGAACGAACTGTTTCGTAAATCTGATCTTTTGATAGATTCTCACAGATTTTATGACCAAAATAAATAATTTCTCTCACAAGATTGAGCTTACAATATATTTCACTGGATAAAATGACACATGTTTGTGGATAGTGAGAACCTAATGTCACTGTCCCAATTAAGTTCAACCGTTCGTTCCGTTTCCGGTTCCTATCAGTGAAAAATTGTATTTAGCTTGCAGCCGTCTTTTATCGCTTAGATTGACAATATTTAATATAATTAGCTAAATGTATCAACGTATTCTAGTTTACACTGTTATTCAATTATTAAAGTTCAGAAACTATTTTCTATGTCCCCAATTGCAAACACCCAGTAAATCTATCGATAGCGACTTGACCGCTGCAAGCAGCAGTCTGCGATCGACAATGGAATATGGATTACTTTGAGAGAAAAAGCAGTCAATATTCAAGTGCAAATATACTGGATTTAATATTGTTCTTGATTGTGTATTTTACGTAAAATTACACTTTCATGGAGAATGCTTTTAATGTGGACAAACTCACCCAATTCCGTTGCATGGGTTGCACACCGACTGACAAATTGTTGAGTACAAACACTCTTACATTTTGTTTCTGGTTCATATAGATTATCACAACATATAAAACATAGTTAAATATTCACCATACCATAATTACTGTGGGGGATTTTGACATTCACAACTCTGTGGACACTTTGTTTCCACATGAAGAAAATTAATTTAAATGGAGTTATTCACCATCAAAAATAGACAAACTAACGGCAGTAGTAACAAGGAGGGCTATAGACCCCTAGGCATATCTAGGCATATCTAGGAGGGCTATTAATAGCCTTCCTGGATTTTCTAGATCGCCAGCCCTGGTCAAGAATGTTTTAATAAATAGGTCCAGAGAGAGAGAGCGAGAGAGAGAGAGAGAGAGAGAGAGTACTTCATATGAAATGTTTTTAGCCATATGAGTAGAGCAAGGCAACACAGATCCTAAGCTTTTAAGCCGAGGAACAATTTCTGCTAATTAACAGGGCTGGCGCTATGATATGAATGGCTGTAAAGGTCAAGGAAATTTTGCCCTAACTTCTAATAGTTACATGTAATTAGAGCGGATATTCAGAAATGATAAAGAATCATGGGATTCATATGTCCCTATCAAGCATCATCATAATATCAGTTTTTACAATGGTTTGAAGAGGTCTTTATCTGCCATTTACAGAAATTCGATTAACATTATTTAATTGTAGAATAAGTCAGACAACACAAGGATATCAGTCACCAACTTTTTTCTTTACCAGGAATTATTGAGTTACAATATTCAAATTTTATATTAATTAATTCCCAGGTTCGCCACTTCACCACTATACTTATAATTATAAAATAAATTCATTTTCATTATAACTACCATCATCACTTGGTCACATGGTGGGTTGTCATTTAACTATCAGAAGTCAGTATGAATTTTCTGTACAGTCAGCCTTTAGAAAAACTACATGTTTGCATATTTATTTATATATGTAGAAACTTTATCAAATTAACATACCTTCCTCAGGGTTAAAAAGCTCAATGTATACCTCCACTGAGTAGTCAGGCATACAAGAGTTATCATCATAGGAAGGCACGATACAATAGTTAATTATCAAGTGTTAGCAACGTAAATAGAAACTAATTTATCCAAATGATACAATAAAATGAGATCACCTAAAATATCTGCATCTGCTTCTTGGTGTCCAAATTTGACTCATTCCGTTATTTACCAGAAACATTTATGCAAAGTGCCAGTCTAATTATTTTCATGTTTTAATATAAATATGGTGCAGCATTAAAGATCCTGTGCATTCTCTGGGAGACTCGTATATATATATAAGAGAATGCATTGGCCCAACAATAAATTATATTTACCTTGACCTTGCAAGCCAGTGCATTCTCTTATATATCTATGGCTCCCTATTACTCGCATATATAAGTGAATGCTGCACCAGCGCAACTCCTGTCATCAAAGGGTTAATACTCATTTAAGAGTAGTTCCTTTAGGAAATGTTCAGCTGGTTGTTGGTTGAACTTGTTATCTAAACATTATATGCAACCACCTAATTATTTGTATACATGTACTTGTAAATATGTCCTTTGTGACTTGTATTGCCCGATTAGAAAATCAAACAACATAGCTACCCAAGATTTTGTTGTTTGCAGTTTGAAACGCCATTGCACACTTGTGATATTGTGAATGGAGCTGGACTGCATCTCAACATACCAACTTATACATGTTGTAGAACACAAAGTCCAATGTCACAAAATATGGACTAAAATTTAAAAGTGTCTCTGTGAATCGTATTGCTGGATCAGAAAATCGAGCAACATAGCGACACCAGAGTTTTTGTTTGCAGTTTGAAACGCCATTGCACGCTTGTTATTGTGAATGGAGCTGGACTGCAGCTCAACTTAGTGACGTACACATAATGTAGAACATCCAAGTCTCCCACTATACGCGAGTATAAAAACATAAAAAATACTCCATATCGACAGAATTGGATAAAACACTTTTACAATGACCTTGTGAATCGTATTATCTGATCAGAATAATCTAACAGCGACACAAGAGTTTTTGTTTGCAGTTTGAAACGCCATTGCACACTTGTCTAGTGTTACAAAATATGGACTAAAATTTAAACATGTCTCTGTGAATCGTATTGCTGGATCAGAAAATCAAGCAACATAGCGACACAGGATTTTTGTTTGCAGTTTGAAACGCCATTGCACACTTGTCATATTGTGAATGGAGCTGGACTGCATCTCAAACATAACTGAAAATGCAGCTGGATAGCACAAGTAGCAGCAGCTCCAAAGGTTACCACTACAAGAGTCCAAAAACATAAAATAAATACTCCATATATACAATATTAGATACAATACTATATAAGCACCAATTTAATTCTTCAGAATGTCCTTGTGAATCGTATTGATGGATCAGAAAATCAAACAACATAGCGACACAAGAGTTTTTGTTTGCAGTTTGAAACGCCATTGCACACTTGTCATATTGTGAATGGAGCTGGACTGCAGCTCAACTTGGTGACTTGCACATGATGTAGAACATCAAAGTCTCCCAAAACATAAAAAATACTCCATATACCGGTAGCATATAGATGGTATTAGATAAAACCCTTTTATAATGTCCTCGTGAATCGTATTGCCGGATCAGAAAATCAAGCAACATAGAGACACAAGAGTTTTTGTTTGCAGTTTGAAACGCCATTGCACACTTGTGATATTGTGAATGGAGCTGGACTGCAGCAAGGTGTCACACGGTAGGTAAATGTTTATGAACTTTTGTTTTGAATGAATACAGTAAGCTGCACGTAATTATATATGCGTAATGAATATAAATTAATAATAAAGCAATCGGATTACATATGAACACATGTCAGGTTTACATGTAACAAATTACAAATGTACACGTACATCACGTTTAATCACGTCGGCGGTTTTTGGACTCAACTATAGTTGCTTACGGCGACTGGATTACGCAACACACCGTGGAGTAATAGTTTTGTTGTTAGCATGCAACTATCTTACATATCGTCAAATGATTTACGCACCCGATTCCTATATCGGTTTCCACTCATGCGGAATTTGTTGTTTTTTTTGTGTTTCCGAAATCTAAATTTCTCATAAAATGGGAAAAGTCAATCCTCCATTTCTCTGAATTTTGGTCGAAACCAGCGGGGACGGTGCATTAGTAACACTTGAGTCCGATTTTAGTCTTAGAGGCCAGGGCGGCGATCATTGCAGAAATATTCATATTCGTTCAAATCTATAGTTTTGTTCATAACCCAAACACAATCGGCGCGTAAATAGTATATTATCGCCAAGACGTATGATTGTACGCATGCGTGAAACAGTAAAGCAATTTACAAACATTTGCGGCTGAAGATTTCTTGTCGGTGGGAATAAAATGTATAACTTAGAAAGCGTGGCACATGTCATGTCAAAGTAAAGTTGTTATCATCACCAATGTGCGCGACAAAAGACACACGCAAAACACCAAACATTGAAAGACACAACGTTGTCAAAGCAGTCTGCTTTTGTTACGTGAACATTCATTCAGCTATCGAGTGCGTGTCGGGCGGCATCGTTTGATGTGAAATTGCAACTTTTGGCGAGGGCGTGCACTTGTAGTTCTCGGTGGGTCGCAGTATAAATTATAGCACATACCGGTATTCCTATCTAATCGTTATTCGGAAAAAAACATGCATGGTGTTGGAAATTGAACTCTAAATACGTTTGTTTGGTTATATACAGTATTACAGAGGTTAACATTGTAACATAATTATTTCAAGTGATCGAATCCGGTGTGTTTTAGTCCTTGATAGTTTATTCCCGATACGGTAGCAATAAAGAGCGTTTGTCTCACTTTTGTGCGACAAATATTTATAAATAGCTATTACGTGCACAACAATTTAAAGATCGAATGAGACTTGTCTGTTTTTTAAAGCCACGTGGTGCTTCGCACATAATATTATTCGCAATACCAAAATAGATCGATAAATATCTGAACTACCTTCTGCGAGCATTATGTAAGCCAAACGGACGCATTTGAAGTAATGGACATACAAGTGTCCAAAACACAAAACAGCCATTCGCGCGTCATGTGTGTAGTTTTACTATATAATAGCACCATCAACAAAACACATATTTATTTCACCCATTGAGCCCAGTTATAAAAAGACATGGACGACATCTTAATTTAAGTTCCCCGTGACCTATATTAACAAAGTCTGCCAGCTGCAGTATGACATAATCAGTGACACGTGCTTTTGCGCAGAATGTGTTTTTTTCCTGGATATACAGGAGTTCCACTTTGTGTCTTTTATACTAAGACAATAATTCCCGTCATACGAACAAATGGTGTTTGTGATTTGCAGTTAATGAATGTCAATAAAGTTAATAACGATATTCATTCTGGGGACTATTTAAATAGTGGTCGTTATCATTCAATTTAGGGATCACGTACATCTGAACATTGATATAAACTGTAGATACCGGATTTATCGAGCTGTCTAAAATGGCCGAAATCATTTGTTCCCTTCCCGATAACCAACACTGATTACAAATAGTGTCATTTATGGGGAATTGTAGGCGATAAAACGAGACTAGAAATGTTGTTGTAATTTTTTAATATTCACATTAATTGAAAAATGACTTTCTCAAAGTAACTTATACTTACCTTTACTTAATCTGGAAGCCCGTTATATTTCCCGATATTCGGCTTTCATCTGTTTCAATATTTTAATAATACACTTTACGGGTACACAACCATGGACGGAGATCGTGAGAACGGCCGTCCTATTTTGGAAGATTTAACGGTCAGCCATCGAATCCCATCATTAACCGCGTTCTAAAAACGGGTACCGCTTGGCGGGTAATGTCACCACGTTTGTGCGGTGCATTACCGCATGCCACCGCGGGTACCCAACATCCGTTACCGTTTGAAGTGCGGTGGTACCGCGAACGTCGCGGTGGTACCGCGGGTACCCGCGTGGTAGTTCAACCGCGGAATCGGTGGTATGTCGCGGTATTGCACCGCGGTATGAACGCATGTACACCTCGTTAAAACAGGTCGCTTACTGTGAGCATAGCTGTAGATCACCCAAGTCTACCACAATATGAGTCCGAAAACAAATACTCCACAGATAGTATTAGATAAAAACAATACATAAATTTTTTAGATGTCCTTGTGAATCGTATTGTCAAATCAGAAAATCAAACAACATAGCGACACAAGAGTTTTTGTTTGCAGTTTGAAACGCCATTGCACACTTGTCATATTGTGAATGGAGCTGGACTGCAGCTCAACTTACACATGATGTAGAACATAAAAGTCTACCAATATACGAGTCCAAAATAATAAAATACTCTATAGCATACAGATAGTATTAGATAAAACACTTTTACAATGTCCTTGTGAATCGTATTGCCGGATCAGAAAATCAAACAACATAGCGACACAAGAGTTTTTGTTTGCAGTTTGAAAACGCCATTGCACACTTGTCATATTGTGAATGGAGCTGGACTGCAGCTCAACTTACACATGATGTAGAACATAAAAGTCTACCAATATACGAGTCCAAAATAATAAAATACTCTATAGCATACAGATAGTATTAGATAAAACACTTTTACAATGTCCTTGTGAATCGTATTGCCGGATCAGAAAATCAAACAACATAGCGACACAAGAGTTTTTGTTTGCAGTTTTGAAACGCCATTGCACACTTGTCATATTGTGAATGGAGCTGGACTGCAGCTCAACTTACACATGATGTAGAACATAAAAGGTCTACCAATATACGAGTCCAAAATAATAAAATACTCTATAGCATACAGATAGTATTAGATAAAACACTTTTACAATGTCCTTGTGAATCGTATTGCCAGGATCAGAAAATCAAACAACATAGCGACACAAGAGTTTTTGTTTGCAGTTTGAAACGCCATTGCACACTTGTCATATTGTGAATGGAGCTGGACTGCAGCTCAACTTAGCAACTTACACATGATGTAGAGCACAAGGTCCAATGTCAAAATATGGACTAAATAATTAAACATGTCCCTGTGAATCGTATTGCTGGATCAGAAAATCAAGCAACATAGCGACACAAGAGTTTTTGTTTGCAGTTTGAAACGCCATTGCACACTTGTGATATTGTGAATGGAGCTGGACTGCATCTCAAACATAACTGAAAATACAGCACAAGCACAAGTAGCAGAACTCGCCGCTCAGGATTAAAATATTTTAGAGCCATTGGAAGTACATTTAATCTCGCCCAGGCAGGCACTGATCTAATCGCATCCCCCTAAAAATGATTGCAACACATTAATCAGAAAATACCCATTGCATGGTGTTTAGTTAAAAATTAGAATAATACAAGTGCAATCAAAACTAGAGGTGACTAAGGATACACCCCCCCCCCCCCCCCCCCCCCCCCCCCCCGTGTTTTTAAAATACTAAGATGTTTCACATGTCAGAAAACATTTAGTTAAAATAATAAACTAACAGTTCCCATTGCAGGTGCACAACACTAACCCTAATCTTAAACCTATTACCGAAAAATGTAGGAATAAAAACTCTGACAATTAAGCATGTTGCGAAAATGTTCCAAGTCGAAAAGGGGAATAACTCCACAAAAAAAAGTCAGACATCATAATCGCAGGTGCACAGGTTCCCATGGTACTAAATATCAGTGCCAAGATTAAAAAACATTGACCTAAAATGTAGGAATAAATCCTCGGACAAAATTATGCATGTTGCAAAAAAAATTCTAAGTCGAAAAAGGGGGATAACTCCACCAAAAATGTCTGACAGAAGTCATAATCGCAGGTGCACAGGTTCCCGTGTTACTAAATATCTGTGCCAAGTTAAAAAAAAAATTGACCTAAAAATGTAGGAATAAAAGCTCGGGACAAAATTATACATGTTGCGAAAATTTTCGAAGTCGAAAAAAGTGTGGATAACTCCACCAAAAAAATTCCGACAGACGTCATAATAGCAGGTGCACAGGTTCCCATGGTGGTTGATGTCTGTGCCAAGTTTCACGGAAATTGATCAAAACTCCTAACTTCGTTGCGGCAGCGGGGGGGGGGGGGGGGGGGGGGGGGGGGGGGGGGGTATAATAACATGTCTGTTGAATAGTCGTTAGATAATATATCAGAACATGCTCAGATCTTGGCGGTAGTAGAACTGTCAATCATATGGATGTGTCAGTTAGCAAATATTCATGATTCATCATAGCATGCTCAAAGTCATTGTTTACAAACAAGATTTACAGCTATGGAATCTGCCACAATTGGATGAATCGGCATTGCTTTTCTGGGGACTCAAAATCCTATGATGGGACCTTTTATACAGTGAATATGCAATTATTAATTATAAATTCACACAAATAAGACTACTGTCGAGTCAACTGACAGAGGGAGACCCCCCCAGCCCCCCTTTAATGGGATGGGAACCACCCCGGATATGCCACAGGCATTTCATGCTAGGTTTGTTCGTGACAATTTTAGGAGAACGGATGAATGTTCACCATAATATTTACGTTCTCATATTTCGTACACTGAAATAACCATAATTACACAAAGTTGATATTTATCCATAATTTGGCATAAATACGAAAAAGCATAAAACATACTCGGAGATCTTGGTGGTTAAGCTGTCAATCATTTCTCTCAGCTTGCAAATATTCATTTACATCATCGCATGCTCAAACCTTTTGTTTTGAATTTAAATGAAATCCCACGAAGCATGAATTTCCTTAAAGGTACGGTTGGCCTTGGCGGTGGGTATCCTGTGAAAATATTTCCACCCGTCAAAAACCGCCACAAACAGAAAGAACATCAAAATGTAGACAGACTTTGTCCGTATACAAATAAGAAATATCGCATAAACAGTATGTTATTGTCAAATGTTTGACCATTGTTATGTAAACAAAAGCATAAAAAGTTACTTTTCTGGTGTTTGTTTATATTATGATGGTAAACATAAAGAGCGTTCTTTGTTGGTGAATTCCTGATATGGAACTAATAAAGAGCGTTTATGCAATTTGTGTGTGATTAGCCAGTAGCATTGTGCTGTCTTCTGTAACACAATCAGGCTCTTGCTGAGGTAAAATATAGTAGGTCTTTATGATAACATGCTGTTTACGTGATGGTAATGGTATATATGAACGAAACTGTATGCGTTTTAATGTTTTTCTGTTTACGGTGATTAGAACAAATATGAATATTTTCGACAAACTAAGGCCTCACGTGCCTTTAACCAATAGGCCATGACTAGAAATTGTGGATGTGAAATATTGTGTATTCAACGAGTATTAAGAATTATGCTGGCATATAATTACCTGTCCCAGTTTCTATCCTACAATACTATCAACCGTGAAGGTTTTCTGCCAATCAAGGTAGCTTTATCCAGGATTATTGCAATATGTCATTCTTATATGGCAGGTATCAACTAATGTGTGTATTAAAATGCATGCTTCTGACAATTGACAACAAGTTCTCTTTCATCGTATCCGCTCTAATAAAATCACTTATTTTTTTCTTCAAATAACAGTGCAAATAAGTGAAATAAAATTGTTTTTACGTAATCCTTTGCTTCAACATTCAATTGCAAACGCGTGTAAATTGTGTTCAGTTGGAATTGTCCTCATTGTTAATAGGACCCGAAAGATGGACATCATTACACAATTAAGCACAAAGTGAAAACTTGCAATTTTTTTTACAAGTATCTTTTGATATATTTAAGGCGACATAAATTTAATTAGATTGTTTACGAACGCCTACAACTATTTTATAGAAAGAGATAACTAAATACAGTTCAGTTTATCCGTCATTCTCAGTCATAATAGCACGGTAAGAGAACAATTGAGATATTAATGTGTTTATTTATATTCGCAAAATATGATTTCAAGTGAATATATGAATATGAGATTTGCATTCACCAGGATAGTCTGAAATAATCGCCCATCAGTAATATTCATTATGTTAACCCTTTACCCAACAGAAGGGCCCTGTGCCAATGCATTCTCTTATATATGCGAGTCGACCATAGGTCGCCTCGCATATATAAGAGAATGCATTGGCTTAACACATTAAAAATTATATATAAAATTGTTAAAGAATGTAAGAAATGAAAGTGTCAATGACACTGTAGCTCAACTTGGAAAGGGAATAATTTAATGTATTACAGTCAATGGAGCGATTAGGAATGTGGAAAGTTGAATGTCTAATACTAGTTTATAGACATGAAGAGAAAAGTAAAATCCAAGATGGCTGCTGGCGGCCATGTTTTTCGGTCCGAATGACCCCAAAATGATTGTATCCCATCTACATGTCATCGTTAACATCCATGACAAATTTTATGACGATCAGACTAAAGGTACGACCTGTAGCCCATGCTAAAGAATTTAGTCATACAAAGAGTAAAATCCAATATTAACAACCATGACAAATTTCATGATGATCAGACGAACAGTTACGACCTGTGGCCCATGCTAATGGATTAAATTTTGAAATCCAAGATGGCCACTGGCGGCCATGTTTTTTGTCCGAATGACCCCAAAATGACTCGTTCCCATTTACATTCCAATTTCAACAGCCATGACACAAATTTTATGATGATCAGACTAAATGTACGACCTGTAGCCCGTGCTAAAGGATTTAGTCATACAAAGAGTAAAATCAAAGATGGCCGCTGGCGGCCATGTTTTTCTGCCGAATGACCCCAAAATTACTCGTTCCCATTTACATTCCAATTTCAACAGCCATGACAAATTTTATGATGATCAGACTAAAGGTACGGCCTGTAGCCCGTGCTAAAAGATTTAGTCATACAAAGAGTAAAATCCAAGATGGCTGCTGGCGGCCATGTTTTTTGCCGATTGACCCCAAAATGACTCGTTCCCATCTACATGTCCTTATTAACATTCTTGACAAATTTTATGATGATCAGACTAAAAGTACGACCTGTAGCCCGTGCTAAAGGATTTAGTCATACAAAGAGTAAAATCCAAGATGGCCACCAGTTTTTTGGCCGAATGACCCCAAAATTACTCGTTCCCATCTACATGTCAATATTAACATCCATGACAAATTTGATGATGATCAGACTAAAGGTACGACCTGTAGCCCGTGCTAAAGAATTTAGTCATACAAAGAGTAAAATCCAAGAAGGCTGCTGGCCGCCATGTTTTTTGGCCGAATGACCCCAAAATTACTCGTTCCCATCTACATGTCAATATTAACAACCATGAAAAATTTCATGATGATCAGACGAACAGTACGACCTGTGGCCCGTGCTAATGGATTGAATTTTGAAATTCAAGATGGCCGCTGGCGGCCATGTTTTTTTGTCCGAATGACCCCAAAATGACTCGTTCCCATCTACATTCCAATTTCAACAGCCATGACAAAATTTTATGATGATCGGACTAAAGGTACGACCTGTAGCCCGTGCTAAAGGATTTAGTCATACAAAGAGTGAAATCAAAGATGCCTGCTGGCGGCCATGTTTTTTGGCCGAATGACCCCAAAATGACTCGTTCCCATCTACATGTCATTATTAACATTCTTGACAAAATTTTATGATGATCAGACTAAAAATACGACCTGTAGCCCGTGCTAAAGGATTTAGTCATACAAAGAGTAAAATCCAAGAAGGCTGCTGGCCGCCATGTTTTTTTGGCCGGAATGACCCCAAAATTACTCGTTCCCATCTACATGTCAATATTAACAACCATGAAAAATTTCATGATGATCAGACGAAACAGTACGACCTGTGGCCCGTGCTAATGGATTGAATTTTGAAATTCAAGATGGCCGCTGGCGGCCATGTTTTTTTGTCCGAATGACCCCAAAATGACTCGTTCCCATCTACATTCCAATTTCAACAGCCATGACAAATTTTATGATGATCGGACTAAAGGTACGACCTGTAGCCCGTGCTAAAGGATTTAGTCATACAAAGAGTGAAATCAAAGATGCCTGCTGGCGGCCATGTTTTTTGGCCGAATGACCCCAAAATGACTCGTTCCCATCTACATGTCATTATTAACATTCTTGACAAATTTTATGATGATCAGACTAAAAGTACGACCTGTAGCCCGTGCTAAAGGATTTAGTCATACAAAGAGTAAAATCCAAGATGGCTGCTGGCGGCCATGTTTTTTGGCCGAATGACCCCAAAATTACTCGTTCCCATCTACATGTCAATATTAACATCCATGACAAATTTGATGATGATCAGACTAAAGGTACGACCTGTAGCCCGTGCTAAAGAATTTAGTCATACAAAGAGTAAAATCCAAGAAGGCTGCTGGCCGCCATGTTTTTTTGGGCCGAATGACCCCAAAATTACTCGTTCCCATCTACATGTCAATATTAACAACCATGAAAAATTTCATGATGATCAGACGAACAGTACGACCTGTGGCCCGTGCTAATGGATTGAATTTTGAAATTCAAGATGGCCGCTGGCGGCCATGTTTTTTTGTCCGAATGACCCCAAAATGACTCGTTCCCATCTACATTCCAATTTCAACAGCCATGACAAATTTTATGATGATCGGACTAAAGGTACGACCTGTAGCCCGTGCTAAAGGATTTAGTCATACAAAGAGTGAAATCAAAGATGCCTGCTGGCGGCCATGTTTTTTTGGCCGAATGACCCCAAAATGACTCGTTCTCATCTACATGTCATTATTAACATTCTTGACAAATTTTATGATGATCAGACTAAAAGTACGACCTGTAGCCCGTGCTAAAGGATTTAGTCATACAAAGAGTAAAATCCAAGATGGCTGCTGGCGGCCATGTTTTTTGGCCGAATGAACCCCAAAATTACTCGTTTCCATCTACATGTCAATATTAACATCCATGACAAATTTGATGATGATCAGACTAAAGGTACGACCTGTAGCCCGTGCTAAAGGATTTAGTCATACAAAGAGTGAAATCAAAGATGCCTGCTGGCGGCCATGTTTTTTGGCCGAATGACCCCAAAATGACTCGTTCCCATCTACATGTCATTATTAACATTCTTGACAAATTTGATGATGATCAGACTAAAAGGTACGACCTGTAGCCCGTGCTAAAGAATTTAGTCATACAAAGAGTAAAATCCAAGAAGGCTGCTGGCCGCCATGTTTTTTTGGCCGAATGACCCCAAAATTACTCGTTCCCATCTACATGTCAATATTAACATCCATGACAAATTTCATGATGATCAGACGAACAGTACGACCTGTGGCCCGTGCTAATGGATTGAATTTTGAAATCAAAGATGGCCGCTGGGCGGCCATGTTTTTTGTGCCGAATGACCCCAAAATGACTCGTTCCCATCTACATTCCAATTTCAACAGCCATGACAAATTTTATGATGATCGGACTAAAGGTACGACCTGTAGCCCGTGCTAAAGGATTTAGTCATACAAAGAGTGAAATCAAAGATGCCTGCTGGCGGCCATGTTTTTTGGCCGAATGACCCCAAAATGACTTGTTCCCATCTACATGTCATTATTAACATTCTTGACAAATTTTATGATGATCAGACTAAAAGTACGACCTGTAGCCCGTGCTAAAGAATTTAGTCATACAAAGAGTAAAATCCAAGATGGCTGCTGGCGGCCATGTTTTTGGGCCCAATGACCCCAAAATTACTCGTTCCCATCTACATGTCAATATTAACATCCATGACAAATTTCATGACGATCAGACAAACAGTACGCCCTGTAGCCGTGCTAATGGATTGAATTTTGAAATGCAAGATGGCCACTGGTGGCTATGTTTTTTTACCGAATGACCCCAAAATTAATCATTCTGGTCTAAATGTTGATGTCAACAGCTATGACAAATTTCATAATGATCCGACCAAAGGTACGACCTGTAGACTGCATTGTTGACGCCTTACGTACACACGCACACACGGACGACAAAGCCGTGGCAATAGCTCAAACTTTACAAAGTAAAGTTGAGCTAAAAATGGTAAAAAAAGATTTTTTTTAGGCCAATGCATACTCTTATATATGCGAGGCGACCTATGGTCGACTCGCATATATAAGAGAATGCATTGGCACAGGGCATAACTGTAACCATCACAATGTGGTCAAGGAGCCGGTTCCAATGATATCCATATGTGTATGGTTCTATTGAGACAGACCGAAGATATTTTAGTCTGTTGAAGCTTTATTTGGCCGGTTTTGGCCGGTTTGTTGGATAAAGGGTTAAGAGACCTGCCTGGGATTTTTTTATTTATTTCTAATTATAGAATGAGAAAACGAAATTCAGTTCAGTTCGTAAACCAACTAGTAATATTGCTGTGGCCTAATGGGACTTTATAATGTCAAGTGCAATCAAAATAACATGTCTATTGAATAAGCCGTTAGATAAAATTTAAATAATGCAATATCAGAACATGTTCAGATCTTGGCGGTAGAACTGTCAATCATATAGGATGTGTCAGTTAGAAAATATTCATGATACATCATCGCATGCCCGAAGTCATTGTTTACAAGCAAGATTTACAGATATTAAAAAGAAATCTGTCAAAATTAATGAATTTGTATTTCTTTCAGCGATTCAAAATTCTGCTGAACGAGACATTTTATGCAATTATTAATTATAAATTCACAGCAGTAGACTACTCTCAAATAACAGTAGGTGGGATAACAGTACACCACACAGTGGAAGTGCTTCGAAATTTTATTCATGGCCAGATTTACATAATGGTATGAATTTTACCAACCGTTCCACTACATATATGTACTACCTATTATCCCCATGGATGTATAAAAGAGCAGTATGTTTGTTTTAGTTTTGATGTAATTTGTTCTCCAATCTCGACAGTCACGTTTGACTTTTCTCACACTCATTGAAGTTCTATATTGTTTTTAATATCCCCCCCCCCCTCCCCCTACCCAGACAAGTTAATATTTAACCATAAATACAACTATAGAACATGCTCAGAGATCTTGGTGGACAAGATGTCAATCATTTCGGTCAGCTTGCAAATATTCAAGTTACATCATCGCATGCTCAAACCTAATTGTTTTGAATTTAAATGAATCCCACGACCATGAATTTCCTTAGCCAATGGCCATGACTAGAAAAATTTCTATGTGAAATATTGTGTATTCAACGAGTATAGAATTCAATTTATTATGAGAATAGAATTATGCTTGCATATAATTATTTGTCCAAGTTCTATCCAATCAGGTCTTAAAATCAGGCGAGATTCAGAATCCTGATCACATTTTGATTCTCGTAAAAAAAAAAAATCTTATTCTCTGTAGAACCGCAATATTTTGATTCCGCAAA